>JAECUM010060451.1:0-22173 GCA_016617855.1 Megalonaias nervosa
CTGATACGTCTAGTAACTTAATTACAGAAACTGATATGTCTAGTAACTTAATTATAGAAACTGATAATTCTAGTATTAATTATTGAAACTAAAATGTTTAGTAATTTTACTATAGAAACTGATATGATTATTAATGTGTTTAGACCAAGGCATTCAGTCAGTACTTGCTGACCAGTCTTGTAGTTTGAGCTTGTGTTGAGTGTCCGAAGCGTCATGAATTGAACATGTTCCGTGATCTGATCGAATTATTGAAAACAGACTCAGAAAGCACTTCAGATCTTTATCGCTCTGATTGCTAAAATAAATTCTGACAGCTTGCGTTTTTAGTTGTAAACAGACAGGCAATTATATTTGTTGTTGTGACAGTCAAAATGTTCATGGCTCGTGAATACAAATTATATGACATACTGGGCAACGTTTTTTGTTCTTTCCTGTTATCGAATTTCGGAGTAATAGGGTTAGTACCTGTAGATTTCAGACGACAAACTTACACTAGAGAGGCGACAAATGATAGCTGTTATGTAGATTACTGATGCTATCAAATAGTAGGAATAAATGCTCGTGCAGTCTTGCCTGAAAAAATGAGTCAATGATTGCATTTATCAGTTAACAATTTTAGTCATATAGCTACGAAGTCTGCAGTGTGAATCTCGATGAAGTTCCAATATGGAAGGCGATGACGTCCTTTATAACCAGTTTCTGTTGATGTGTCAACAGTTCCTTGTTGAGTCACCAAGAATATAATTCCGGCTTTTGAATTCCGAATAATTTTTAGTAAATGTCTTTGTCCAAGAATTTCGATGAAAAAGATTATTTTCCAGGGTGAATAAATTATTTTAAATAAAAAAAAAACCTCAGTTCAAATGGCAACAACAGAAATACCTTTCAGCCTCAAGGTATTATTTACAACTGTCTCAAAAATACTGAGATTGAGAATTAAATCCCTACTAAGAATGCATTTCAAACCCGCGTGATGGGTCACGTGGTCACCCACTACAAGTCAATTAACACGTAGGCTAGAATAACCCTATCTAAGAATTAGATTCTCACACTGGAAATGAATTTAAAAATAAAACTGTTTACAACAGAGCTAACACGTGGGCTGAACAAAACCTTGGTAATGACCAATCATTTTCACTTAGTGTTTACAAAATCGGAACCAAGGTCAATAACTAGGTCAGCTAAAAATATAATGTAGCAATCTACTACGTTTTAATCAGGCTAAAAGAACTGAACTAAATTTACTGGGAAAAATGTCAAATCCAGTAAAATATTATCTTTACAATAAAATGTAATGAAACAAAATAAAATCAAAGAAATTTAAAACTAACACACAAGTAATTTAATTACATATACGTAACAATTAAATGTATTGCTCGTTAATCTGAAGTATACTACTGTGTAATAACTCAGTTACACAACTGTATAATAAACTCAGTTACACAACTGTATAATAAACTCAGTTACACAACTGTATAATAAACTCAGTTACACAACTGTATAATAAATTTCATTACACTATAGTACAACTAAAAAGGCGATATATTTGGCAAGAATCCAATCGGTTTAAGCATATTTACATATAAAAAAAACATTCTATATCCTGTAAATATCGCACACAATATGAAAATATTGATTTACAGCCCTTCAATCTGTGACACCCAGGTGTTAGCTGCACGGAGAAAAGGAAACTATCATCCAAAGTAGGGCCACGAGCGTTTAATGTATGGATCTGACCTTGGATTTTACTCATTGTCAGCGAGAATAAAAGAGAAATTTGTCTCCACAGGATATCGTATTTCACCCAACACAATGAACCTACTAAGAAAAAAATAATTTATCGCTGGATTTTTTAATAAATACGAGATTTTTTTATCTTTGCTTCCAGTGTCTACGCAGTAAATGTTTTGCTACACTACTACTACTGAAATATTTACAACCTTCAAAAGGATATTTTTAATATGGAAGGATCTGTGGAAAAAATATTCCGATGATTTGGGCCCAATCATATATTTTATTGTCGTTTATCGAACTATCTGACAAGGATATCTACTTTTGGATTAACAAAAGGTTGAATTTGGTTTCTGTTTACCAATAGACTGGTATATAAGCCAAGTGCGTTGCAACATAGTCATGGAAACGGTATTTAATTGTCATTGAGAGTCATTTTAAATTTGTTTATGTTTTCTTTTACATGTTACATATGTCGATGTGTGTTCTAGGTTCAACAGGAAAATTGCAAACGTTGCGACATCCAGATTTTAAATTTTAATGAGCGTTGAGGTTATATCTTGCAAACAGTGGAAATATAAAGAAAACAAATCATTAAAATTTGTCTACGGACTCTTAAAAAATGAAGTGTTTATAATACAGTAACTTACAGACAAATCAAATGTGCATTATTTATTTCACTTCAGTCAAAATAACATCCTTCTTGATGGTAGAAAGAAGTTTCAAAAATAGCACTCGAGCAAATGCCAGCGGATACTGTTTATGTAGATGTCTCTAAATTTGTACGTTCTATTATATGAATGTGTTTTTACTTTTGTTTTTTGCTTAAATGCCATTAATTAGAAGTTTAAATGATATGGATTTATTTTCAGGTATAATAATTTACTTGTTCCAACATTTCTAAAAATGTATCCAAGTGTCATCTATTTTCAAAGAAATTTTTTTGGATTTTTTTAATATGGTATTTTAAGTTATTTTTTTTTAAATTTGAATAAGATGTAACTCAACCCATAACGGCTATAATGGTGTGCCCTTGGGCAGGAAACTTTATTTTGACTTGCCTCGACACTAAATATGTAACTCAACCCATAACGGCTACAATGGTGTGCCCTTGGGCAAGAAACTTTATTTTGACTTGCCTCGACACTAAATAACCTACATGTTTTGCAGTGTCGTTAAACACCGTTCCAATCCAAGTCGTGTACGACTAAAACAATGTATAAATATATTTTATACATTTTTCGGAGTATTTTGAAGTTCAATTGTTGGTGTCTTAAACATTGCTTGATTTCATTACGAATAGTGTGTTGTCATGATGTTATCCTTGATACGGAAGGTGGAAGCCTACACATGCAAAACCACTTCGCTTTACCACGTGAACAAATGATTTCATATAGGTGCGCGGTATTACCAATATATATAGACCGGTTTACGGCGGTATTTTATTTACGGTGGTAGGTTACCACGGCACTTTTTCACTGTACATGTACGTCAGTAGTTTCCGTCAGCAAGGAATGTACGAAAATTCCCAAGGAATCTTGTTACGAGGAAAATGATATTAACAGTGTGTTTTCATTATTCATGACAATATAGTGCAAAAACAATTTTTTGACAAAACGCTTGCATTTATCTCGAATCAATCGTGACATATAATTATATTTATGATCCTTTATCAAACCTTTAACACCTGTCACGCATGCCAACACCGTGGCCAAGTGAATTATGAAACAGATTAGGACAAAATCCAACTTTCATAAAAAAAATACCCCCCAAAAATCAACACAAAAACATGTCATGTTTTAGTTATTTACCAGCGTATGTGAATGTGTTAAGTACATGTATTCCTTTGTAAGACGATTTTCAGAAGCGCACTTGTTTTGTCTCTGAACTAGACGTAATTTCTCAAGTCCACTAAATATTATCTCGTTTGTTGAGTATTTACAGGTCCTCTCTGTAAGTATCTTGCCCGAGTGTTGGCACCCTACTCAAAGTTTCCATGCCTAATAGTGTAGCTAGAAAAGTGTAGGCTTCATTATCAACACTTCATATTTTTATCAATAGGCCCTCTCAAGTCAGCTATTGTCTTTCACAGTATCAGTTATAGTGTAAGCTTTGTCATCCCACTGTGAGTACAGATTTTCGATTGCAACTTAAACAACAAGTAACATATACCTAGAAAATTCATCTACTGTAAGGTACTGGTCATTTATTATGGGAAAGGGGGCTGTGATTTTCATTTGAGCTAAAATATTTTATTTCATTTACTTCAAGATAATTAATATTTTTCCTGATAATGCCATGTATATAATATGGTGTTATTAGCATATAAATCAGAGCAAGATATTTTTCCAGTTTTTGACAGACGGAATTAAAGAAAAAAGTGTCAGGCTTCTGCCCCAGAACATTGAATTACTGGTTCCTAATATAATTGTGTTATACTATGGTACGTATCACGTTTCACTGAGAAATATCGCGATATAACGCGGTACAAAATATTTCCCATTACCCAGTTCTACTAATTAACACAGCAGACCATTGTTTTTAAAACTACTTGGCCTCAAGACGTGAGCAACATGCTAATTAACACAACAAAGAATTGGTTTTAAAAACATTTTTTCGGTAAAAACAACTGAAAAGGATGCATTTATTCTATAGTCCAGCAAGGGATTTCTCGATTAACTACATTTGTTTTTCTTTTTGTTTTTTTAATGCTTGGTAGCCTCCTCTGCAACATAATCTGTACACAACACCGCTAAGATCAGGATTGCTTCTTCTGTAATATAGAAATTGTACCATAGCAACTTTAGATCTATTGAAACATAATGTTCGCTCAACTGAGATATTTTCTCTCTTACAATTCGCTTTCTTTAGACTTTGTGCAGCTACACGAAAATTGTACACTGATTTTTTGGAGTTTGTTTAAAAATACAGATACAAAGAAACAGGTTAGTCGATGATAAATTAATTCTGTTAGTAAGGTCTACTAGGCTAAACTAAGCGCAAAGACAAATTTAAATTTGTCAGTTTTCTGAAAGGATTGAAGCCGAAAAAGCAGTTGACCTTTTAATTTCATGTCGCTCATTTGCCTTGTCATTGACAAAATTAATAAGTCTCCGAAAACGATTTGACCCAGAACTGGCAGATGTTAGGGCATGAAATGATGTACCAAACTTTGTTATGGAAAGCAAGCCGCTGTAAAACATTATAATTGTTTTTATAAAGATCTTTTTGAATGATTTCATTCGTAAAGAAGAAATGCTCGGTATTGTCGTCCAAAATCACTGTTCCTGTCATTAACTAACTTCAAAAGAGAATGCGGGGAGATGCAAAGGTTCATGAGAGCTAGCTTTCTATATGTTAGAAATTTGTGTGAAACTCTAAAATTTTCTGACAAAATCGTTAAACGACATAATTTTCAAATAGAATATTTAGACTCTTTAAGATGGTTAACTTTGATATACAGAGATTTAATTGCATCTGAGCAAAGCATATACACATACATATACACTGTAACAAAACTCTGTGTCTTCTATTGTCACTATTATTTTCAAACATGTATTTATCTACCATGCAAATGTTGAAGCTTACAGTAACACCGTAGGAGAAGAATTCCAAATATTAAGAAATTAATTTACAGATCCTCGTTTTGAGTCATTTTTTTCCCGAGTTGCGTGTGCTTATTTTCCGATACAAACTTTACGAATGTTTCTCTGTCTGTCTGTCTGTCTGTTTGTTTGTTTACGGGTAAGATGAAAAGTCATCCTATCCTTTGTTCACTCATGTGTCCTTGGACTCGAAATATACCAATCAACACAAAATCCGTGACCACATAACGTTTCAGCTTTAGAATATCTAAACAAAGTTTAATTTCAGGTTCATTGCTCGCGCATTCTATTCCTGAAAAATTAATTTCAAAAAATTATCTTGATGCATGTTACATCGACATCCTGACATGGTTATATACGTATCTTGATGCATGTTACATCGACATCCTGACATGGTTATATATGTATCTTGATGCATGTTACATCGACATCCTGACATGGTTATATATGTATCTTAATGCATGTTACATCGACATCCTGACATGGTTATATATGTATCTTGATGCATATTGCATAGACATCCTGACAGGGTTATATATGTATCTTGAGGCATGTTACATAGACATCCTGACAGGGTTATATATGTATCTTGAGGCATGTTACACAGACATCCTGACAGGTTTATATATGTATCTTGAAGCATGTTACATTAGAAATCCTGACGTGGTTATATATGTATCTTGATGCATGTTACATAGAAATCCTGACATGGTTATCTATGTATCTTTAGGCATGTTACATAGACATCCTGACATAGTTATATATGTATCTTGAGGCATGTTACACAGATATCCTGAAATGGTTATTGTATGTATCAGATGATCTGGTACCAAATTTATTTTTAAAATTACCCTTTTGATAATAAATACTTCTAAATGAGTTTATGTATTTTTTTAATGAAATAAATGCATTAGCCTAATGTGTCTGATTTAAAAGATTATCAGGAAGTTAATTTAGTAATAATATTCACGTAAACTCAAATATGCGAATTTTCTTTTGAATGCCCAAATTGCGACATTAGTCTGGAATTGTTTTTTTAAAAAAAGTTAAATACATCTGCGAACGATTTAAAAGACCAACCGGTGTTGCTGCATCAACACCTGTGGCGACGTATTATATTTCAATGATCATATAAAGTTCAAACTTCTCGGGAGAGACAAGGAAATAACTTTGTCAGAGAGCTCAGTCTTTACTAACGGCCGCATGGCAGATGATTATTTGCAAACAATGAAAAAGGTGTATGATATTTTAAATTATGTTTCAATTAAGTTCATTTATTGTAGAAAGCATCTATAACGGTAAGCGATGTAAGGGAAGAAAACTAAAGAATGATGTTATTTAGTTGCAAGTATATGTAACTAGACAGCTTTGATTTTGCACATTTCTAAAGATTAATGTACAAATTTACCTACTGTATTGGCAGCACATGTATTATTGTCCAATAGAAATAATTAAAAAAAAATAATATACTATTTACTGGAAATCGAAACCTTTAGACAAAAGTATATCAGAAGTAATATTTTATTTATTTACAGAGAAAAATGAGAATTTCCTTTAATCATCTATCGAGTTTGGCAGCAATGGCGAAAACATTGATTTGGTTATATTGACTTAATGAGGGCATGCATTTTAATTTAGAGATATCTATCAAGTATACAAAATTGATCATAGCAAGAAGACAGTATTTCAGATATTACAAAATTGTGATTTCCTTCACATAAATACATCACTTTAGAATCACCTTTTTTCTGCAAATGTAAAAGTGTTAGATACATAGATGTTACAGCATGGAATTATTAAGTATCTGTACGACTATCAGATCCATCAATGTGATATCTAAATATGGAATCGAATGAAATTTTCTCTAAGCAGTCTTTTGAAAATAGGCTATGACTTCTAGTGAGCTATTTGCCCGGATACTGTGGAGGGTACAACGTGATTTCAAAATTACTTGGGGGACAGGGGGTTCTATAGATAATATGAATTTCTGAAAGAGCGGCAAGTGTAAGATGAAGTTGTTTGCATTTGCGATATTCACAGTGGAGAGAATATTGGCATACCTCCATGTTACTTTCTTGTACTGTGGTTGAACATTATTTGAATATTGTACTTGTGGAAAATGTACAATGATCTAAACACATAGCTAACTAAAATGTCTGCTTCCATGTGTACACGATCTTTAGCAGTCATTTAAATAGGAAAAAAGAATTTTGCTGACTATACAATACCAGCTTCTGAAAGTGCAATAAATTAATTACAAAATAGATCAAATGTAAAAAGAAAAACGATACCGGCTCTTTTTTTGGCAATGTACATCTGAAGTTCAGGAAGTGAAAATGACCGTGCGAAGCTAACAGTTTTTTGATAGACGTTCATCTGAAGTATGGCTAAGCTGTATTCTTTACAAACCAAATTGCACCAATCAGTCATATACTAAAATAAAGGGAAGTATATGTTCTTTGAACAAAACCTAAGATATACCAAAAAATTCTTTTTTTTTAAATAGTCATTACAACCAGTGACAAAAATCTGGGAAATTCTTGTTCTTTAATATCTAACCATATGCAAAATACGAAACTGTAGAGCGCCACCTTATTCAAATTCTATGGCTGTTCCTCTTCTAAACAGTTACAACTAGAATGCCATGTTTCTCTCTTTAATAGACCATCACCTTCGTTTTTTGGGGTGGGTGGTTTGTCAATGCTGATGATGTAATTAGCAAATGTCTATTATGTATACACTACACAAAATTTGAGTAATTTATGCAGATAATTGAAATAAAAACCCGTTGATTGTTACCGCTGCTTAATTTTCTGACATCGTGTTATTCCCGAAGAACTGGGTATTTCTGCAGGTTATTTTTTTGTGGGGTGGTGGTGGTGGTCTCAATGCATGATTTGACGCCATATTTAAAGCTGCTGAGTGTGTCGTTACGCGTGATGTCATGACCACGTGACACACATTTTGCAAGAAATAACGCGATTCGTTACAACGATTCCCCACGTTCGTTTAGTGTATGGTAACTAAATTGAAGACGTCATGGCGATGCTTGTTTTTATTCTTTCGTTTTTTAACAGAATGCAGATAATTAGCCGAGCAAGATTTGTTTATTAATTTACCATATGTCTGCAGTTTATTAGATCACACAATATTTGAAGGAGTTATATGGTTTAGGAAAACATCGTGAAACATTTGAACCACTGTTACTTTAAGAGAATTGATATTTACCGCTTTTATATTTTCAATATCAGCACTTAGATCAATGCAAGAAAAAATATATTAAAGCTAATCCAAGCTAATCCAATCCAGACCCAACTTTGTGAAAGATAACATTTTGCACATAGGTTTGCGGAGTGCTTGTTGACAGGCACTATTAGAAACTCTTGTGTACAGTTTTAGCATTCTGAATTGCCATGACAACTTTAATAGGAAAATGTTTACGTTTAGCTATAATAGGTAAACTATTGCATGTCCGTTTCGGGAGATCTAATACAGAGTTCACGACTTTAATTTGTGTGGAATTTGTTAATACTGATGTTTGTACATCTCCAAACTTCAGAATCATTTAGGAGTATGGGTTTCGCCATCACCATAAACACGTGTAAGAGAACATTTGTGAGGACAGCGTCAATTGT
This sequence comes from Megalonaias nervosa, assembly GCA_016617855.1. Classification (NCBI taxonomy): domain Eukaryota; kingdom Metazoa; phylum Mollusca; class Bivalvia; order Unionida; family Unionidae; genus Megalonaias; species Megalonaias nervosa. The sequence goes on from JAECUM010060451.1 coordinate 8,972, forward strand.
TGTAATTTTTAACAAACTTTTCAGCGAAGCACGTAAGAACTTTCCTCAGGCAATTCAGAACTACTTGAAATAAGCCATTATGAGTATATATCATGCGTAGATAGGTCTATTCTTCAACTTATTACTACCTGACTAATTACTAAATAAATATAATATATACGAAATATATATACGAAATGCTTACAAAAGTTTGACAAAACCTGCACGCTAGCCGTACTGGGCGACTATGAAAGCCCAAAGGGGTTTTGGTTATTCAAGACCTATGGAACACGGGGCAACCGCCCCGTCGCCACCACCCCTCTCCCCGTTAGTAAGCCTCTGACGTCAAATCAGCTAAAATAGGCATGATGATGTACGATTGTTTAGTAAATCGTATATGTCATGTTGAAAATATCAATACAATTTTCTGGTAATGTTTGTGAATATGTTTTCATGCAGTTCTAAATGAGTCTGAGAAACAGTCTATTTATATTGTGTCAGAATCCTTTTGAGGGAATCTTTATGCTGTCAGAGATTAAAGCGCAGTCGTTAAGCATGAACATTTATAGTCAACAACGTTCAAACACCATTAGTGGTTCAATTCATCAAACTCGTCACATTCGTACTAATTCCTGCTAAATTAACTAGGACACCACGTGTTAATGGATTGGAGGATGAAATTTCAAGAGCTAGTGTGACCCCTCTCAGGCAGGCTGTCAACAGTGTCACAACCGTACGACGTACTTTTTAAATTAATTGACTTTATCTGAATGAAACAGATCTTGTTAAAACATCCATGTAGGCGAAACGGCGCAGGCAAAACTGGTGTCATACGCAGCTCTAGACGTTCTGTCTCCCGCCTTCTTTCTCTTAGAACCAGAGCAGTAAGGTTTGCTTTTGTGAAAGATGTTAAAGTACCAACCATGCTAACAATTAAATATACTAAATTGTATGTATGAAAATAAGTGTAATGTAAAATTTTAAAATGTTATCAAAAGAAAGTATCTAAGTTTGTGCCATTTCTGGGTTTATAGAACAATCCCCTTGTGCCACTACCTTCCTATTCACAAAATTTTCAATAAGCATGAATATGGCGCATGTTGCTTGTGAATGAACTAAGCCTAGAATGTCCAGGTTGTAAACACTTCATTGTCCTGAAAATACATTTCTTTAGCAGAGAGACAGATACATGTTTATAATTTTGAAACTACACTACACGTGTACAACACATTTGTTTGTGTTCATATTATTTCTAGGAGTAGACGTTTATGTCTACACTCTCGAAAACGTGCGTGTAATCAGCCACCTTATTGTTTTATGAAATGGAGAAGCATCTCACCTTTCTCTTTACAAACGATAGATTCACCCCTACCCCCATATTAGTACAGTTTTGGATGCAAAGTGTTTTACTTGTTATATACATTTCTGATTGGTGATCGCTCTGGTGGCTTAGTGGTTAGAGTCACAGCCTCGAATGAGGGAGGTCGCGTGTTTGAACCCCGGCTGAGTCATACCAAAGACTTATAAAAATGGTACTAGCAGCTGTCTCGCTTGGTGCTCAGCTTTAAGAGGTTAGTGCTAGGACTGGTCGGCCTGGTGTCAGGAAAATGGGTGGGTCATGATGCCATGTATCTGCGGCATGATACCCAAGTACTAGACATCACTATAAACTGCCACACTGCTACATCATAGCTATTTGACTCCAATTGTTAATGCTACGTTAAAAAAATCCAACACATAAACACACATTTCTGTTTGATAATAGGTATCAATTGTCGATAATTCGATTGATGAATGCATTTTTACAATTAGATTCATTAAGTGTTAGGAATTTTCCGTGTAGGAAGTAATGTCGTGTGATTATATTGCAATGATTTTCGAGATCGAATCCAACGTTGCAAAAAGTTTAAACTTACAGAGATCAATAGCTGTGAAATGAAAGACACAGATTTCCAATATGGCAGATTTTCTAAACTTTTTAAATACATTTTCCAATATAAATATGTCATCTATACATTTTGGATACTAGGCTGTGCTACTTTTAAAACATTTCAACAACAACAACAATCCCCATATTATTTCTTAAGTCTTCGCCATATTGAAATCTGCAGTGACTCTTCTGCTCCTGTTCAACATTTAAAACTATTCTGCAGCAAATCTTTCTGCAGCACATCTATGGATGTTATATGACACTTTCGGCAGAGATTTACCTCTTTGAAGTGGAAATTATATTGACGATAGCGTGACAAGTTGTTCTTTGATTCTTCCTTTTCATCCTTTTTATTTTATTTTTTAGTTGACCTTTTGGTTGCACGAGACACAAACCAATAATTTTTCCCATAAATTGTAACAAAAGTTCAGAGGGTTAAGTGAATACGGGACGTTTAGTGAGATTAAGTTTCTAAGCTTATACAGACAGAGTAATTTTGATATGAGCCATCCAAAGAAGGAGCAGGCGTCATATCAATTCCGCACTAAATTTAGAAAGACAAGACACAATGTAATATAACGATTGCCTAACATAACAGAGCACTCCATACAGCCAAACTTTCATTTTCTACATTGCCATTGTCCGTTTACATAAAACATTTGCAACACAAAAACTACAATTGTTACTTTCCTTACCTAATTAAAAGAAATTGCACTGTTTTATATTTAAGAACAAATAAGGAAGCGACCAGCGATGTAGAAATTATTCAGGTGACTTGACATTTTAGTTCTCCAAAATCTGATAATAAAAGACCATGATTTGCAATTAAATAGAACCTGGTTTAATCCACGAACATTTATAATGCTGGATCGGGCAGTGTAGACAAAGACATGAATACGTTAATAATTATTGATTGCAAACGCTGTGGTTTTGTGGTATGTTAGTCGTTTTCAAAGGCAAGCATATTCCGATGAATTGACAGTCACGTCAGATTTTCCACACACAAAAAAAGAACTGCAGATAGATCGTTATCGACCACAATTCAGGTACGACACAAACAAAGAGTCCGTTGTTATGTTCAATGAAAAGCAGGCTATTAAATTTTTCACAATACTGTAAAGTTTTCTCTTGAAACGTTGCAAGCAATTAAATTTTGGTCATTAAATTTCAACATGAAAGGGTAAACTTTTGCACATTTTTATTAAGAATCAGCCACAGTAACACACGATAAACGGCTAAAGTTGTTTACTAGTTCCTGATAATTTAAAAAAAAAATAAGTTCGAAACCTTTGTTATTTAAAGGCAACCTTTTCTTTGACACGTTGAATGCCCGAGTTAGCGTGAGAGATAAAAGAAAAGTTGCCGCATTTAATAAACAGATGTGATCATACCTGGCAGGTGTCAGCTGTGTAAGTTTTACTGAATGAATATCTCGATAGTGAAAACAAAATTGGAAACGACAAACACGATGCTTTATAGAGAAAGAGCGAAAACCTGATAAGATACAGTTCCATGACCTAATGATAAGATACAGTTCCATGACCTAATGATAAGATACAGTTTCATGACCTAATGATAAGATACAGTTCCATGACCTAATGATAAGATACAGTTCCATGACCTAATATAATTGTACAATAGAAAGGTTAAGGACTTGCTGGAAAATGAAAACAGTGAATACTTTTCGGCTTGCGCAGACAAAAATATCTATAGTTGGATGGTTTAATAAACTCTGGAAGCTAGAATGTTAAGGTATTACACTCAAAACGAAACAAGAAACTGGGCTGACGGTTATCACATTTAACTGAGTAATAACACTTACAATTATTGATCAATAGACATGACCAAGATGAGGCAACCAAAGAAGAAACTAAATCAACAATGGACAAATGATACATTTGCAACGTCTTAATGTAACGTTGGTGAAAACAGAATTTAAAATTACAGCACAAGTAAATTGAGGTCATCGAATCGTTTTCAAATTGAAAGACATGGAGAGACAGAGACAGAGACAATTACACAGAGAGACAGAGAGAAAATATGAAAGGCATGTTTTACGAACTAGAGTTAAGTATATACGACAAACAAAACAACATGTAAAAAGCTGAAATGATATTAAAGTCCAAAAGATTTAATGGTATAAATATAATATTGACGTCCAAAAGATTTAATGGTATAAATATGATATTAACGTCCAATAGATTTAATGGTATAAATATGATATTGACGTCCAAAAGATTTAATGGTATAAATATGATATTAACGTCCAATAGATTTAATGGTATAAATGTGATATTAACGTCCAATAGATTTAATGGTATAAATATGATATTGACGTCCAATAGATTTAATGGTATAAATATGATATTAAAGTCCAATAGATTTAATGGTATAAATGTGATATTAACGTCCAATAGATTTAATGGTATAAATGTGAAGTTTATTCCAACTACATCTCTAGAAGCGCTGAAAAGCAGATAAATGATAAAGACGACAAGATAGAATTCAGATTTTGACAAGAAAGAATAAATATCTGCGCTTCGTGCCATTCCATAATTGACTGCATTTTTGGGTTTATTTACAAAATTCTACCTGTATACATTTTAATATCAATACCTTCAATCATGCAACAATTAGAAACAATTAACGAAAACCAGTTGACATCGGAAAAAACCATTTGACTTTAACCACAACCAGCTGACATCGGAAAAAATCATTTGGCATTAACCACAACCAGCTGACATCGGAAAAAAACAAACATTTGATATGGGAATGAATTTTAGACGATATGGGTGAATCAAAATTATGTACTGTGTGTAGTCAGTCATAGTATTCCTTTTACAGTGTGTAGTCGGTCACATTGCAATTTTAACAGTATGTGGTCAGTTATAATACACCTTTGACAGTGTGAAGTCACTCACAATACTCGTTTGACAGTGTCTAGTCAGTCACAATACTCCTTTGACAGTGCGTAGTCGTACAGAAATACAAAATCCAGTAGACTTTGCAATGCATGAAAATACACACTTTTAAAGAACCTCATTTGTCAAATAGTAGTAATTGAAATTAATCAATCACATTAAGTAAAACAATGAGCTGGAAAATGCCATCGATGCAGCCAAAGAAAGGTGGATAGGCAAAATAGTTCAATACACAATGCTAAAATACTAGAATATCCACCTGAAGCAAACTTTCTAAAGAAGACACACTTTGTGTGGTTTCAATTAAATCCTTCACCAGTTTAAGAGTGTCATCAACTTGTATTTGATCTTATTATTTGTATATCGTTACCACGTGCGATTTTGATTGATTGTTATTTAAATAACATAACAAGTGTGTGCAGAAGACATATGTATCGAAGGTGACGCAACGTATTAATTAAAAACACCACCCAAAATAACAAATTTAGTCTTTGGCACACATGCGCAGCAAGACTTAATATCTGCTACATGATGGTATTGCTGTTGTAAATATTTTTCACATGTGGTAAAAAAACAAACAGGTTTCTTTATAAACTGTTCAGTGTCCAGCTATAAACGATGCTGGGATTGAACGAGACTCGTCATTACAGGTGAGGTGTTCAGAAGGAACATCTAAAGTTAATAGTCAAAAATCAACTAAATCACAACAACAAAATAAAACAATATTTTGTCTTACAACTCAGTTCCAGAAATGTTTTACCTTCTCTTGGCTAATGTCATTAAATAAGTAGCATAGCATATATGCTACCAACAGAGACATTTTGAATGAAACAAAATAAGCCCCTCTGTTTACAGTGCAGGATTAAAACATGTTCTCATAGCTGCAGACAGACAGAAGTTCCTTAACATGTTGCTAGGTCCACGATGAAATTTTATAGTGGAGTAATTGCACAGTAATTTACTTCAAGCACACTATTATTCATCTTGCACCACTTTTTATTGATGTAATGGTTGTATCAAAATGAACAATAATCCTTCTGTGAAAACAAAAGGACGTGAATTAATGTTCCGAGGAAAATGTAATCTACTCCAAAACATGCAAATTGATATCAATGAAATTAAACTAATTTGTAGTATTCCATTTCTTCTTAGTAATTTCACAGGTTACTGACTGACAACACATGTAGCGTTAAGTGACATAATGGAGGGATAATAGCTAATGGTCTAGCATTTGCAGAAAAGAACTATTTGTTCAATATTTGTATTGTAACTACGGAATACAGCCTGTAATAATAATAAAAACTTCTGAAATGCTATTTCAGAATTAAGGTCGTCATCACATAATTTGCATATAGTAACTGGAAGATAAAACGTTGAGCGTAGATTGTGCTCTTTTTGTATTCTACTCCAAGATAATACCACTTGACCATTGATTGTGAAAGTTATTCTTTAATTCCAATTAAATATATAAATCGTAGAATATGGGTTTAATTCATAGAATTATAATATTGTCAGGATAGTTATGTTTATCAGAAATCTGGGTAATGTTACATACTGATCTTTGATTTTAAGAACTGATTTAATGAATTTTAGGCAATACACCCTGACGTATGTTTTAGATTTTTGGAAGGATTCGAAATAATCATACATGTTATTGAATGATGTAAATGTCTGAAAACTATAATTAACAATGACTTATAACATGTACAAAAGTTTCCTTTGACTAAATATATATTGTACCTAAATTCTTTTCCGTATCGCAAAAACTCAGGTGTAGATCTGAATTGATGTATCTACATTTCACCCAATTTCTAGATATCTATATCACCATCCAATTCTATATAAATTATAATTTTCATTATGTAATTGCTAATTGGCTAATTTGTTTTATGCAACAAACTTCAGAAACCTTACTTACGAAACTGTGCAACAAAATTTTAAAGACCTAGCGACAAGGCTTATAGTGTAACCCGTATACCGGAAAAAAATTAAATTTTAAACAAATCTAATTTATTCTCTCCTTCGAGTACATAGTAAAATGAGAATCGAGGTTTGGGGTAGATGTGTCTCATGAGTGAAGTGGAAACATATTTTGCTCGAGGCTATACCAATAGTAAAATTCATGTTTCCTCTTCAATCATGACTTTTTTTCTTATGTCCACTCAAGAGAACGTTCATATTATTCACTTTTATCACATTGCAATATAGGCATTACCCAATGAGTTTATTGTGTTCAGCACTAATAATAAATTTTGTTGTTGCGTAATTAAATGTTTTATCCTTCTTGCTCAGATTGATGCTTTCTATGTGGTTAATTAGTTCTAACTGGCTTATTCAGTGATTTATTCTATATATGCAACAAAAGACAAAAAGCTTCCTAAAAAGAACTAAGATCTTAAGACAGGATTGTTAGCACACTATGTCAGTATTGTGATATCAGTCGTTATTGATTCTTCTCTGAAACGATTTGAAGAGTGTCCGTCTGTCTTAAAAGTCTGTGTTTCGCAAAATTTATTAATGCATAACATTTTGTTCTTTTTATAATAGTTTTTGGTAACATTATCATTTGTATCTGTGAATTTGCATTGGCTACACTATTGTCGTTTTTGCAGTCAATTTTTCTAATTATGTAAAATGAATTAATGACTCTCTAATTTATCTGAGATACTTCTTTTCACGGGATTCTAAAGAGTAGGATGTAATGGTGCAGGGCCGGATCAGGTCAAGTGCTGGGGGGGGGGGAATTATTCTAAAATTTTGGGCACCAAAGCAAAAGTATAGATACTTCCCGATAAGGTCACTAGCAGACGATATTCTGCCCATTTTGCCTGGACGATGGGCAACCTGGCAGTTTCTCCCGTAGTGGATCACCAAAATTTACCATTCTGAACAAGGCACACTGAAACCGAATCAACTTATAAATTACAAATATAGCTATAAGTTACAAATATAGATACTAACAGAAAGCCTGAGTTGAGTTCTGTTTATGTATGTATTTTTGTAACAGTATCTTGAGATTCAATGAAATTATTTCAACTTCCAAACACCACATAAACTCCAAGGTAAATCTGCCAGCATGCCACAATATGGCTGCTGATGACGTAGTTCGGGAACTACTTCTATGTGTCTATTTACTCAAAGTGTGCATAATAGCCAATAAAGAATAAAACGATGGTCAAATTTCAGTGAGAAGTGACTGTGTGTGTGTGTACGTTTTGTTTCTTTTTTAGCTGAGGGGAGGGCTGGAAACCACGCCCCCACCCTACCCCAATCCGGCCCTAAAGTGGATATCTTGCTTTAAAATACGATCCGCTATCTGTTTCCAATAACATAACAAACCCATTCTTCAGAAAGACTACATTCACCCAAGTCACAAATATGGCCATTATAATTGCCTCTTTCGGCGTAATAACAGGCACGCGACCTTCTTTCAGTAAGCTCAATATCTTCTGTGGGCTAAGGTGTGGGAAGATTGAAATAATAGAATTCAGGATTGCATTATATTAACTGACGGTACGACAGTGATCTGACGACACTAGAATAGAGTTCATTTACTAATTTATTGACTTCAAAGATATATTACATCTGTTCTCTCTCAGGGTAGTTATTTATAACGGCATTCTTTGTCTTGGTACCGCGAGAGAGATGCTTGATACTTGAGTATTTTGCCAGTGTTACTAAAGAGGCTTTGATGTTTGAATTTGATCGATTAATGCAAAAGTGGACAAGAATCAAAGCAGTATTTACATTCCAAACTGATTCCTGGTTAACCTGCCCTCTCTTCGTGCAAGTTCATCCAAGACTATAACTTTTTCTATAGGTAAGCTATTAAAAAAATTGAACAATTTCATTAAATTAACGTTATCGAATTAATCATTAGCTGAACAGCGACATCAGAACAATGAAATGAAACATGATTGCTCCCTTTCTAGGGAATACGCAAAGTATTCGACAGAAACAAAGGTATATTAACATTTACGTCTCTTTCAACACCAAGACAAATTTGAAATTCTTATATAAAATAATTTATGATGTGAAATCCTTTCCTTTCAATATAAATTTAAGAGGAAAAAACAAAACATTCTTACAAGGGTTGTTTTCACGGCACTGATTTGTAAAGGAAAAATGGGAACTTTGGCTGGAAAGTGTTTAGTTCTATATCGACGACTTTTATTGTTGACCCAAAAGATTAGTGTCCACGAATTTGTTTACTTCTGATGAGTATGTCATTCTTGTATTATAGAGACGTACAATACAGAGTTGTGAAAGTACACAGGTGGTGATAAATTTCTCTGCAGCCGGTATGGTAGACAGCCACTACTGTGTGCTGTATAACAACAACCACTGTTCTTTTTGGGGGTGGGTGGGTTTTTTTTTGGGGGGGGTTGCTTTTTTTTAACCGATTATTTCTATTTAGGCATTATCGGATTGCGAACTACAAGCACTCGGGGGCTTCAAAATTTTAGCCTACGCTTCTATCACGTTTTTAAAAAAAGATCTTGTCATCCGTTTCCTTAGTCAGAGTACGCCGACAAGTTTAAGAAAGTTTATGAATGATTGTTCATATCTTTTTTCGAATACCTATCGACCTTACTGAACATCAGTGTTTGTAATTACGCTATTATATGAAAAGTGGGTAATAACCATTATTTGTAAGGGATAGAATCTAATTTCCTTATCAATGATTATGCTACCAGTGACCCCTATCTTCTCAACTGATGAAGTGTCGCTTAATGCAAATAATTCAATGGCTACTGACTTTATGAATGAGTGAAAAGACACGTGACTGTCTGAGTGTTCCTCCCATCCCAAGTGACATAAGGCATGTAAACTGATTATTGGATTAAGTCATCACAGCAGTTTCATTGCTGTGATCAAACAACACAGGAATAGATTTAATTTACTAATTTATTAACTTCAAAGATGTTTCGCATCTGTTCTCGCATATTTTTATACCATTAATTGCGTTAGATTTTCGGTTGTTACAGAACCGCTATCACGAATGATGGAGACTGCAAATAGAGAAAGAGGCTTTGAAATTTGAATAATGCATATTTTCTAGGCATCGAATAAACGTATTGTTTCCCGTTTCACCCCAATGCAGCATAACCTTTCTTGACCAGGTGTCTCATCTATAAAAATAGCGTTCCATTTAAGCAGGGTGCCCAGGATCGTGAAAAACCAGGGCCGCGGACAGGATTTCTGGCCCCTCGGAAAAGTTCTCCAGTAGGTCTATATGAATTACAAATTGTGACGGCGGTAGGCCGCCCTGACCGCTTTGGGCTCCCGGAATTTCGTCCTTATTGTCCTACTATGTCCGCGGCCCTTTGTAAAACTTACCGTTCGTCCACTGTATTTTTGGTCGAAAGTGCATTTCAATGCATCTCAGTTGATTATGACTAGAACCTCTCATAAATTAGGAAGAGTTATCCAAAATATGAAAAATAATATCTCCTCTCTCCTTTGTTCTCCTTGGAAAACAAATCATCGTAATGTTTAATAATTTGAATACTCTAATATTCGTACAACACAAACATGAGCAAAGCTATTCATTTAAATTATAAGGAATACATGGCTTGTACTCATTTTTGGTGTATAATGACGCTTTTGACACAGATTGATGCTAAAGCGTTTCCAATGAATACAAGGTGTTTGCAATATTGATGTAATTAAATATGTATGTGCAAACATTTGGAATATACACTTAACTGTAAACATATATTTCAAAACAGAAAACAGAACCTTTACACTGAGGACAAATATAGCAATAGTTCCAAATTTGTATACATTTAATCTTGTATGTTCTCCATCAAACATTGATGTATTTTATCGTATAAAATATGACTGGAATTTCGATTCAAAACACTAATGCTTTATTCAAAAACTGTTGCGAACCTTTACAGAGTAGCATTTTTAGAACGGTAATATACATTTCAATATCGATTGCTTAATAGAAGTATACACGAAGATGTGTAACATTTTGTCACACAGGTGTTTTGAAGATAATAGGTTTTTGAAACATTAAGTTATATCATTCACGATACTCCATGTGTTCAAAACAATTTTGATTGTTATATGCCTTCTTTATAAGTTTATATGACATATTTCCTTTCAGGAGACCAATTTAAATGGCTTTTGTCCTGTTCGTGCAATAAATATTTGCCCTTTGAAAAGCGAGAGCGATTTCGGGTGTACTTCTGGAGTATTATAACCATTTCAGGCGACAAAGTAGAATATACACGGCACAGTGCGATAAACCAGAGAGAGAGAGACAGACAGACAGACAGACAGAGAGACAGAGAGAGAGAGAAAGGGGGGGGGGGAGATGCGACTTTTTGTTTGCCAAAGTAGGTAAAGTTCCTAGGATCAACATAAAAAAGAAATCAAAATCCTCGACGCACCAGAAAGGTCTTAATATTCGCATGTAAAATACATGTATACATTATCCAACAAATACATATTATTATTATTATTATTATTATTATTATTATTATTATACTGTTACGAGTCTATGCTCTTAAAATAAGTAACAGAAAAGAGTAAAAGACAACAAGCTTTGTAAAATTTAACAAATAATTTATTTCCCTAGAATACAAAGTGAAAATGAGAAAAAAGAACTTACGGTATTGCCAATTAAATCCCAAAATAATCCAAGAATTACAGACACAAGTCCTAGTAATTTAAAGTCCTGAATAAATTTAATAAAAGTCCCGAAGAGATAAAAAAAAATGAAAGTGATGCCGTGTCTGTTATAGCTTATGGAGTGCTGATGTGTCAGCAGTCTTTTGTTGACTCACAGTAGTTTAATGCCAGGTTTGAATATATTATAAATTCCACTGAATGTCTTTATCCAAGAATTTTATCAGAGCACTTTTGCATTTCCAGAGAAAATATTGGCTTGAATCAAATAATTTGAAGAAAATAAAATTCCGCCCAAACTGGTCACAGCATAATATAACTTGAAAGTGCTGGATGTTAAAGTACGAATGACCAAATCCTGACAATCACGAGATTATATAGTTCTCTACTTGACCTCAGTTCATAATTAACATTTTCTAAAAAAACAAAAATGAAAAAAAAATTACCTCATGGAAAATAACCTTCTAGAATGATCAGATGAGCCTTGTTTACTTACAACAGAATAACCTGTAAAATTCACTTAGGAAATTCCAAAAGCTCGACCCAAATAAACATATTTACTCCTTCTTGTTTACCTGAATAAAAATCCTGATATTAAGTTAAGTTCATACACATAGAGGATAATGAAGCTATTATTAGTTGTTTACATAAAATGAAAGTTTAACAAATTTAAAAAGTCAATCAGGTCAAGCAGAAATGAACTATATTTTCGACAAGGTCAAGTCCACCATGCAATGTTACATTACAATAGCATGTAATGAAATAAAAATAAAATTTAAATTAACAAACAAACAATTAAATTAAATATATGTAACAATACATGCTCATTATTTTCTAGATTTTAGAGCAGGTAAAAGTCTCGGAAAATAATTCCTTTTGTCCAGTTTAAATGAGTGCAATCTACAGTTTCATTTAGATGTAACAGAATTGTTTTCCTAATAAATATAGCAAATGTAAGAATTAAATGCTTCCGCCTGCTCGGTTAAAATCTATAAATATAGCAGATGTAAGAATTACGTACCGGCACTTGCTTAGTTCAAATGTACAAAGATAGCAAATGTAAGAATTAGATAGTGACACCTGGTCAGTTGAAATCTACAAATATAGCAAATGTAAGTATTACATACCGACACCTGCTCGGTTCAAATATATAAAACAAAACTATGATACGTCTGGATACAGTTTGAGAAGTTTCTCAGACTGATTCAACAGCCATATTCTGATTCTGCCTCGCACTTTTTGTGCTCAGATATTTGTATATAAACTTATCAAGATATGTGTTGTGCTGATTAACGCGAACAGTGCAATGTCAACATATTCACCAAACTATTACACGTGTTTTTCACAGTTTTACACCTAATCGACATTTGGCCTCCCGATTTTAAGAAGAGAACTCAAAAATATTTATATTTTGCTTAGAACCTCGAGGAATAATTTAAAAACAAATTTTATCTTTTATGAAAGTTTATGACTATTAAGTATTTCAGTAGCTTTTTTTCCTCACTTTCAAAATACCGCATTGATTTCAAACTGTGATCAATCCACGATAAACTGACCACCTATTGATATGAATTCACCTCAAGATTCATGTCCTTATTCAATTAACATGTTTTGTTTGCAAATAAATCCATCGTGTATTTATTTCAACTTAAAGACCATAAAAGGGTACCGAAAAGAGAATGCGGGACTCGGTTCATTGTTATCTTGAAGCTAATTTCCTAGAGGAAAATATA
>JAECUM010060454.1:0-15032 GCA_016617855.1 Megalonaias nervosa
TATCTCCAATTTCATTTTAAATTTCCAATTCCAATACAACAGCAAGAGGCAAATGACTTGAAACAAGGACATCACATACAAAGCATATACTGTAACATAGATATATGCTACAAAAATATGAAATTATTCCATTATATAAGAAAATAAATTCTAACAGTATGAAATATATTTTCTATAGCTAAACATAAAAAACATTTCCTTACAATTATGAGGTTCTTTTTCCACAGATGTCAAACTGGAAACTACGTTTTTTATTATTTAAATTCATAGGCATCCATATATGAAGCGATATTTATAGTACAGATAAGATGATTGATTGTAAGGTACTTCACTGATAAAATATCAGCCTTCTTTCGTAGGAATTATAAAAATATAATATATTGAATATAAATAACGTTGCTACCGCTACCAGTAACCAGCTCAATTTTATTACTACCGCTACAATACCGTACCAAACGTGCTTGATACATTTGGATATAAAATTAATGTAGCTAAAAAGATCAATACAAATTTTTACATGTATCTTCTACAGATGTGATTGTTTTCAGTTAGAAGAGTAAGACACCCCCCATAATTTAAAAAAAATACTTTACAAGTTTTAAGGCTACTCACAGCTCAGGCTTTGTAGCATCCATCCCCGCATAAACATCTTCATTTGTCTGTGATTTTGTCATTATTTTATCCTGTTTATAATAAAGTTAATATTATCAGGATACAAAATAGCACAATACAACGATGCAATAAAGCAAAATAAATAAATTAAAACTATATACAGCCTATGTTTAACTTTTCATAGGAAATATTAAAGAAAAATAAATATTTAATGTAAACCGGCATTCATAAAAAAGTATTATTAGATGAATTGGTCTAAAACAAAAAAAAATTATCATACAGGTAGGCAATTATAATGAACAAATACTTGGATTGTCTTGTTACATTGTTCTTATAAATCTATTTGCCAATCCCTTTTGTTTTTCACTTTCACATGAATAAAACGTGAATAAAGACAAACCTTTTGCACAGTTTGAGTTTGGATTGGACATACACTTATAATTGCAAATTATCAGGAATTAAAACTGTAAATTCTGGACTGGCCGAGACTCATTTTCTTTTGTATGCCACGTACATTTGTAAATTATGCCTCAAGAACAGTCAGGTTATATTCTCTAGTGACTGCTTCAAGAATTAACCCCAAAAACATTGTATTGCTGGATTTTTATTTAATATATACACTGTACAAAAATGCTCACAGTTTGGAGAATTTTTGTAGTTGTTGCGGGAAATAAAATAAGTTGTTTGTACTTGCTATGAACAAAAATCCATGAATAGGATTATATTTCATTTGCTAATTTTTTTTTATTGCTGATGCTTTGACCGTCACAAAACTATTATTTTTATGAACTTGAAATGACATTTTAAATTTGGCCTGTTATTCCTAATATATGTTCCTCGCAACAATGGAGCAGGTAAATTCTATAATTTAAATGGCAATCAATCAATCAATCAATCAATCAAGAGAGAGAGAGAGAGAGAGAGAGAGAGAGAGAGAGAGAGAGAGAGAGAGAGAGAGAGAATCATAAGTTAGTTTCTTCACAGAATAATAGAAACGACTAGCCAATTTCTGACTGCAATTGTAAGATATCTGAGCAGAAAGAAATAGCTATTTTATAAGCATGCAAGACATATTAATGTGAGTTATAGGCCCCCAAGTACTATTCCCCAGAGAAGACACAAGACTGAGTTTCAGAAATTGAAGCCACACAAGTACCAGTTTGTTATTTTGTGAAAAATGGGGTCATTATGAGAAAATGAAAACCACTTGATGTACCTGTTGATGACGAGTGGTCATTGAGCAAGCAAACTGTTGTTCCAACGTCGTATAGACATGAAATTCAAAGTCTAGCCCATAAAACACCTTACGCTGGTCATTTTGGTGTCAATAAGCCATAACAAGATCCTGAATCATTTTTATTGACCTAAAATTAAAAGTGATGTTTATAAGTACCATAGATCTTGTCACACTTGTCAAATGGTAGGAAATCTCAATCACAAGATATCTAAGGCATATCTGGAACCTATTCCTGCATTTGACCATTTGACAAGCCATTTAGCAGAAAAATGGTAGACTGTTGGTCCTTACCTAATATCACGTTACTCAACCAATATCTGTTGACCATAATGTGTGAGTCCTCAAGATTTCTATAGGCTATTCCTTTAAAGAATATTAAAGCAAAAACTGTTATCAAAGCTTAGGCAATGTTTATTAACACTTGTTTGCCTCCCCAAATCTGCCCAGCAATTTTATGTTTCATTATTTCCAACAACGTATGCATGAATTAGACATCCAACACTTTAATTGTTCTGCGTATCACCCTGAAAATCATGGGCCTAGCACAAGACTGTCCGAAAACACTCTCACCTACCCAGGATACATGTATAAAGTTATATTGAAACAAACCTTAAAAAAGACAGTGATTAGTAAAATCCTGCATTGTATAATTATCTAGTAAGATCAGGAGAGTGTTTCCCCAAGTGATTCTTTTCCCTGGAAATACATAAGTGCTCCTACAAAATTCTTGGACAAAGACATTCACTGGAATTTATACGCAGTTCAAAACTGGATTAATATTTTCTGTGATTCAACAAGAAAGTTTTGACACATCTACACTTTGAAGGTTACAGCAGACGTCGTCGTCTTCCATTTTGGATTTCATCGGGATTCAAACTCAGTTTCATTTAGGACGTTTTATTACCAGGACTTCTTTTGGGGGGGGGGGGGATTATTTTGGATTTGATTTGTAGAACCGTAAGTTCTTTTTTTTTCTTAATTCTCCACTTTGTATGCTAGGGAAATAAATTATTTGTTAAATTTTACAAAGCTTGTTGTCTTCACTCTTTGCTGTTACTTATTGTAAGAGCCTAGAATCGTAGCACACTTCATGTATTAACTGTATGTAATTAGTTTTCCACATGAATCATTCAATTTGTCAGTGACTGAATTTGCATGATCTGTTCCTATAAAATCTTCTGTATGACCGACAGAGTATCGTACACCTGTTACTCTCTACGACAAGTGGTATAAATGTTTGATAAAAATTATTTATTAAATATAGGAAAGACATTGCTTACGAAGCGACTTTTAAGTGTAATCACAATTATAATCATGTCTAAAAGAGACGGGGAAATGAGACATTGACGAGTGTTGATTTCAAACCAAAATTAAGTGACAATCGAACTTTTGGTGCATCGTCTACTACCCAGATAGATAACAAGCTTGTCAAGATCACACAAACAAACCACACACACACAAACACACACACACACACACACACACACACACACACACACACACACACACAAACTAATCTCCTGGCAAGTAAAATCTAACAGTCATTAAAATATGTTGTCTAGTAATATAACGCTCCGAGGTCTATCGGATACAACCGTTATATCGTGCCCATCGGATACAACCGTTCTATTGTGTTTACAAAGAATCATCTCACCAACAAAGTTCACTATATCAATCTGTAGAGGAAATGTGTGAAAAAAATCCAAATCTATTCATTTTCGTATGGTAATAATAAAAAAATATGACTAAATATACTGTTTCAAGCAATATATGTACAAGCTATATTTGTTAAGCGTCGTTCTCCTAATTGTTTTGTACCATTTCGAGCCTTCTTTTTATTGACGTATATTGCATCCGCTACTAGCATTGTCATATAATAGATAAACAAATTCACTCAAGTTCAAGATTTTGTTTGTGTTTTTCTTTTAATGGATGTAAGGAAACAGTTCCATTATGACAAGACAATATTTTCACATCACTCGTTAATTACATCCTTATAGCTACTCAAAAACATTGGCTGCTCTAGTTTATTCACCTGTAGCCTTTAAAAGTGGGATATATGTCACAGTAAATTCGGAAATTAGTAAGTGCTTACAAGTATGCATTCTCATGTGTCATTTAAATAAATAGATGATGTTTTGCTTTCATAACGTAAATGTAAATACCTATAGTATATTAAATTGTGTGATACAAAATAAAAAAATCGTTATACTTATGCCTTAATTTCTGCAGTAGCAATCTGTGGTTATTGAGTATTGCGAGTTAACTGACTGTACGTCATGCGAGCGTGTTTGCTATGCCCTAATGCTGTTACGCACGACTATGTTCCAACCCTTTTTGGTTGATGTGCTCTTCGTTGAGAGGACATGGGTTTTATATATATATATATATATATATATATATATATATATATATATATATATATATATATATATATATATATATATATATATATATATATATATATATATAAAACGCTAACATGTACTTATTCAAATAAATATTGGGTTGACACAAATGAAATTATTGATGCATTTGGTGACATGTAAAGAACCTAACGTTCGGCATTTGATTGTGGAAAGGTATCTCTGTTACGGCGTCCGAATCAATATAAATGTAAAGGTAACATCGTAGACAAGTTCATCATGAAATTTTGATTATTGATCAAACTGAATTTGCATGCTTAAGCAGCAGTGTAAATTACTATTATGGTATGGTATAGTTGTGCAGAGAATGTTGTGTGGTCTAATTTCCTTAGAACAAGTCTGTTATAGCTCTTCCTAATAAACTAGTTGGATCATTTCGATGAACTTTTGCACACAGATTGCACCGTGTAACAGATTTGTTTTTGTTCCTGGGGAGTAAGTGCTATTTCCTAATTGCTTATGCCTCAAAAGTATAGAAAATGGCTATTATTCCCCACAAACTTTGCTTTTGTGACCAGGACAGTGAAATTTTGAAATTTACCTATTTTCCAGAACATTCAAGATAGATTCAGTGCTGGTTAAACTTGGAGTAACGTCTAGAACGTTCTAGAACTTTCCAGTAATATAAATAGTAGTATAAATACAGGGGCCTTAAGCCCACCAGTTCAGTTTAGTTCCAGCTACCTAAGTGGATACATATTTGCATTTGTCTGAGATGGCATCAAGAGGCTGTAAGCATCCTGCAGACGCATTTTGCTATATCTGCGGCCAATATATCAAGACAAGAGCGAAAGAATCTGCTAAGATGTGTGAGACCTACAAGGCATATTTCAGCATGCCTGTCGGTGATTAAGACAAACGCTGGGCACCTCATTTCACCTTCGTGCACTGCAAAAACTACGGAAGGTAAGATGGACAATTGTTGCTCGAAATTTTATGTTATAAAATTTGTTAAAATGTTCAAAATTGTAAGAGTTGTGAATTTTAAAATGTTTTACAATTTTCAATGTTATTAAAAAATATATTATATCTGAAAAATGTTGCGAGAATCTCTTACACATTAGTCATGGGTGAAATAAATGGATTTTTGTAGGATGGTACAGACGGGAAAAGAGAGCCATGAAGTTCGCTATCCCAAGAATTTGGAGGGAACCCACTGACCTCTCAAGCAACTGCTACTTCTGCATGGTGGACCCTTCCAAACTTCTCACTGGCAAGAATGCACCTGCTATCACGTATCCGGACCTTCCTTCATCCATCGCCCCGGTGCCATACTACCCTGAGCTCCCTGTACCCACTCCTCCGGAGAGAGAGCAGCTGTCTTTAGAAGAAAACAGCAAGTCAGAGAGCGAGGAAGACGTTGTGGATCCAGATGACAATTTCAGAGATAGAGCTGAGGAGAGAAGCCCATGCTACAACAACCAAAAAGACCTCAACGACTTGATCAGAGATCTTGGTCTCACCAAGTCCAATGCCGAGTTTTTTATGTCTAGGCTCAAGCAGTGGAACGTGTTGGATGAAAGCGTGCAAGTCGCAGATCAGAGGAAGCGTCAACAAGCTTTTTCAGGCTTCTTCACCCGTCAAGATGGGCTCTGCTTCTGTCACAATGTGACCAGTCTGTTCGAAGCAATCGGAATCGCCTTTTAACCAGAATGAATGGCGCCTCTTCATTGACAGTTCATCCAGAAGCCTCAAAGCCATGCTTCTCCATAATGGGAACAAGTACCCGTCTCTTCCCCTGGCTCCCTCGGTGAACCTCAAAGAGGATTACAACAGCATCAAGACCTTGCTGGACGCCCTGAAGTATGAGTACGGCTGGAGGTCATCGGAGACTTCAAAATGGTGGCATTCCTGATTGGTCTCTAAGGCAGTTTTACCAAGTTTCCCTGCTATCTTTGCCTTTAGGACAGCGGGGACACCAAGGCGCACTACCATAGGAGGGACTGGCCACAGCGGACCGAGTTCTCTATGGGGAGGAACAACGACAAGTGGGAGCCACTGGTGGACCACAGGAAGGTGCTGATGCCACCACTGCATATCAGATTGGGCTTTATGAAACAATTTGTCAGAGCTCTAGATAAGGAGTCGGCAGCCTTCAAGTACCTTCAAGACTTCTTCCCTAAGCTGTCTGAGGCAAAGGTCAAAGCCGATGTCTAAGTAGGACCACAGATAAAGAAGATCCTGGAGTGCAACGAATTCCCCAAGAAGGTCACTAGTAAGGAGAAAGCGGCTTGGAACAGCTTTGTCTTAGTGGTTCGGGGCTTCCTGGGTAACCACAAGGCCGAAAACTATGTGGAGCTGGTTGAGACTCTGGTGAAAAACTACGGCAGACTGGGCTGCCGGATGTCCCTCAAAGTCCATATCCTTGATGCTCATCTTGATAAATTCAAGGAGAACATGGGAGTGTACTCGGATGAGCAGGGCAAGCGCTTCCACCAGGATATACTGGACTTTGAACGCCGCTACCAAGGACAGTATAACGAGAACATGATGGGAGACAACATTTGGGGGCTGATTCGTGAAAGTGATTTACAGTATAATCGTAAATCTCGAAAAACTACTCACTTCTAAATCTTTTGTGATCATTTTTTTATTGAGTTAGTATAAATATATGTTAATTTTGATTCATATGTTGTTTTTTCTTTACTTTATGTGAACGGAAAGACACAAATTAGTCCGTTTTCTCATTGGAAATAGGTAAATTTCAAAATATCACTGTCCTGGTCACAAAAGCAAAGTTTGTGGGGAATAATAGCCGTTTTCTATACTTTTAGGCATAAGCAATTACGAAATAACACTTATACCCAGGAACAAAAATTGTGTTACATAGTGTTATTCCGAAGGTCTGGCCAGTCCGAGTTTGGAACCGAGGTTGTACTGTACACAATATCTCACTGTATTGGCTTTGTTGAAGTGCGGGGGGTGGGTAATGTGTAAACATAGATTTTAACTGATGCAAACCACAGTGGTCACTTATTTCTTAATTGTTGTAACAAACTACACACAGGGAAAGGCCTGTCACTATTGCAGATATCTAAAGGCTAGAAGTTTGAACTTCAAATGGCAGAACCATTAAATCTACGGCTTGCATTGCAACCAGGAAAATAGCTAGGATTGATGCGAGTTGATTTCTACCAGAGGATTAAATGTATTTGCATTTTCACAGGTTTACTGACAGAGGTTGACCCTTGTGTTTTCTAATATATTAATAGGAACGTGGATCATCCAATTAAATTTTTTTATCAAGTGTCTGTTGCGTCTCTGCATAACACGTGACCATGAGTTAGCATTTTGCAACAAAGACTGCGGTATTAGGTCTGTCATTCCAATCACTCCTGCCTAGTCGAGATATATTAATTCTTTTTCATGGACACATTTTTGTAACCCGAATCCTTTGATCCGGTTTTCCATCCAACATTGAAAAGTTCTGTGAATAGTATTAATTTTAATTTAAACTGAGAAAGAATAACGACTTCATCATAAAGCGTGACTATTTTTATTCTGCATTATTTATGGGCACCCGGTTATTGAAATCAAGTATCTATCATTCGTTAACTATTTGTTTCGTCTTTTCATAATACGTAACAATGACGCAACACAGACTGTGGTATCGGGAAGTTATTCCAGTAAGTTCTAAAGCATTCTCACTGGAAGCATACTAAAATGGTCAGCATATTCTTCTGCATGTGTCCTTAATATATTGATTCAGTCTGTACTGTAGTATTCTACCTGCTTTCATCAATATCAATTAACCTTCTTTGGATTTACATAATAAAAGCGTTTAAAGTTGCTGATACAAAATTATATATAAATGGTCAGTAATTTGCAATTAATCACTATGGAAACGTATTCGTCCTTAAAATAAAAATCAAACAAACTGCAAGTACACGAAACATAAAAGTAAGCACACTTTCCTTTTCGGAGGGGTAGGGGTGGAGATCGGAGAGAACATTCCACTAGCTTCATTAGATATATCAACATGCCAATTAAGTTAAATGAATCTTAGTAAACATTATGAAGACTATTTTTGGTAACCCATATATAAACTCTTACATGTACGAAATTTATAATACGGACAGTTATCAACAATTGAATTTATTCACTGAGATACGTATCATTGTTATGTTTCCATTCTGTATAACAAAGAATGTGAATAGTAAACTTGCTAAGCCTTAGATAAGACAAAGGGAAATAAACTAAAGTTGTGTTAATTAGTCAAGTTATTATCTGACAAGATGTGTGTAAGGAAATCAGTAATCATTAACGTATCAAGCACATTTATGTTCCTAGAGAAATTAATACTTAAAGACATTTCAAACATCATTTTGTGAAGGAAAATAAATCGCATTTAAGCACATACTTTTTCCCCATTATTATGTTGTAGTACATGACGTCTAATGAATATAGAATATACCAAAGGTACCTTGAGAAATTCAACTCAATAGCAACCGTTCGCATCCATGGTCATCACAAAAAGTATGATACCAACACAAACTATTAGTCTTGATATGAAAAGCAGAAGTTAAGTGCAGAATAGAGAAATTAAATTTCACAGTCACTGTCAATAAAAAAAAACACAAAACTGTATGTCTTGCAGAATGGAGGTTCTAATGCCATTTATGGACACTGATCATTTATGATCACGTGACTATGTACTATTAACAGTGATAGGAACTATTTTTACTTGTCCGCAAAGGGTACCATCAATATTAAACAAAATATCTTCCTTTTTCCAAACTTGTTTACCTAATTATAGTTCTGATTATGAGCGCAATTTCACTGTCTCAACACATTACTGAATGTTCTAATTGTATGCATGTTTCTGGGATTTTGAATGTCTTATGAGCAGACACATTTTTCTTTTAATCTTGTTATATTAAATATGGACATGACTATATTTTGTCTCTTGAAAAGTGTTTCCCAATTATTCTTGGCAGACTCACAAAAGCGATTTGCACATTTTCGGATTGCATGCATTTGTGTTGTAAGAACGGAGATTTATATCATTCTTTCACTTAGTCCTATCTCTCTTTCTCTCTCCGTCTCTGTTTTTGTCTCTATCTGTCCGTCTGTCTGTCTCTGTCTCTGTCTGTCTCTCTGTCTCTGTCTCTCTCTGTCTCTCTCTCTCTCTCTCTCTCTCTCTCTCTCTCTCTCACTATGCCATATATATATATATATATATATATATATATCTATATATATATATATATATATATATATATATATATATATATATACACACACATAAATCAACTAATTAAGAAGATTCCAGAATGTATGTATTTTCTCCATATGTAACATATATCATTTCACAGCGTATTATCTGGCATCGTTTTCAACCATCCAGAGATATCATATTCCAATCTGCCCGGGTGTATATTTATACCAATGCATATTAACTGCTTGTATTCTTAGATTGCTTTCAAAGGAACCCGGATGTCCTGTGTAATGGATGACAGCACATTACTGGGTTGCCATGCGAGTGTTTTTTCTACCTACGAATACCGACATCCATGAAGGAGGGTAAGAGGTTTATTTATGCAGACAAGACAATTGGTGCCATAACCCCCGGACCCGGTTTCGAGTGTACGCACCTGCGAATAACAAATTCTCTAACATGTATGACCCTACTCTGTACCCATCCATAATTCACTTGACCGTATCACGTATCCTCCTGCAGGAGCCAGGGTTATCAACTCTAGCTCTGTCTAATGTATATTTGTAAGAATATTTCTTTCTCTGTCTCTCTCTCTCTGTCTCAAAACATTACTATAAGTATGTATGTATGTATGTATGTATGTATGCATGCATGCATGCATGAATGGATGCGTGCATGTATGTATGTATGTATGTATCTGTGGTATATTTTCTGAAAGAGGAATTAGAAGTATCTGACCTGAATGATGCTACAAAGTCGGTGGGATAGGTATTAGTGCATAGCAGACACATCCGCATTGTCGCCCCAGTAATTAATTCTTATCTAAGTATAAAATCCCGGGTTCGAATATCCGTAGAGTACCTATTAAATTTACTAACCTGATTGATAATGCCATTTTTTTGTATGTAAAAATATATTAATGTTATCAGGCATTCTCCTGTAGAATCCAGGGATAGTACTTTCCAATCTAATTGTTGCATATTTGTAATTCTATATTAACCACTACATGCCTTGATATCTGTCGTTGGAATCCAGAAGGATTGTATACTTAAAGAAGAATTAATTACTGCATCGACATGCGTGTGAGAAGTAATTACTTGGTTGGCATGCGTGTGTGTATACCACCGACTTCGCACCATCATTTCTTGGTGATGTGTGCGTGCTGAAAATGGTATGGGGGTTGGCGAGTGCAGGCAATACGATAAGTGCTGTAACCCGCAGACCAGGGTTCGAATCTCCGTAGACTATGAATTAAATTTCCTAACAAGAATGATAATGTTATTTATTCGCGTGTAAAATTAATGTGAATGTTATCAAGTATTCTGCTAGGTGTATATTTGTATATATATATATATATATATATATATATATATATATATATATATATATATATATATATATATATATATATATATATATATATACTTCACACACAAATATGTACGTACACACGTAGCTGTTGCTGCAACAGAAGTGAAATTATATATGTATTTGGTAACATGTAAACTACCTAAGATATGATGTATGATTATGAAACATCTTATGAACTATGCTGTCCTTGTAGAGGTATGTTCATTATGGCATAAAACTCAAAAGAAATGTTAAAGTGACATTCAAGACGAGTTGACCGTCAAATTTAGATTATTCAACAGGTTGAACTTGTATTGTTAAGACACAATGTATATGACGTTCAGATCCCAATGACAATGTATTGTTGTGCAGAACATGAAGTATGGTCTGCTGTCCGTTCGTTCGTTAGCATAAGATTGTGCTCGCTCTTCCTCCTAAACTGATTTAAATCATTTCCTTGAAACTTAGCACACAGGCTCCTGCCAAGCTCTAACTGGTCTAAAATTATTCCTCTTTGATCATCCAAAATAGCAACCTAAACTACCATCTTGCTATCCTCATGTAGGAAATGAAGGATCGACATGGGATTATTACCACAATATTTCTTAAGATATCTAGTTCGTCAGAAATGAAAGGGTGCCGCTGAGATATCCAAAATGGCAGCCAAAACAAATTTTAATAATACTCAGGAAAGGATGGTCATGTCAACATGGAATACTCAGTTATGATATTCATTTGGTCCTGAAGGAAACTGACGTCAAATTTAGCCGCCACATGACCCTATTGCCCTAGATTTCTTGTGGAAGTGTGGAATCTAGTTTGTATGCTAAGTTACTGTGTACATTGTTTCAATGTATTGGTTTTATTGAAGTGTCTGGTTGGTAAATTTGTTAACATACATTTTTATTGATACAAACCACGCTAATTTCTTAATTGTTGTAGTACACTACTACCAGGTGAAGAACTTTTACTAAACAGGAACATGTCAAGGACTGATGTGAGTTGTTTTTAATCAGAGCATAGAATGTCTGAATTTCTAATTTTGTTAAGTACCTATTGCGTCTCTTCAAAATACGTGATAATGACTTAGCATTTAGCAACAAAGACTGTGACATCAAGTTGTCATTCCAGTAATGCAACTCCATTTCGAGATATTTGAATTCTTTTTCACGGATAAAGTTTTCTAACCTGGATCCGGGTATCAGTGTTTGCATCTATCATTGAAATAGTATGTGCTTTATTTAATTTTCAACTGAGAAAGAAAAATAACCTCCTGCTGAAACTTGACCCCCATCGTTATCATTCCTTATTTGTGAATCTTTGTGAAATATCTACTGCGTCTTTTCACAACACGTAACAATGATTTAGCATTTTGCAACAAAGACTACATTCGTTCCCGTAAAGATCAGTTGATAATAAATGGTGCTTAATTGGAAACATATTCAAACATTCTTTATCTGTCCTTAATCTAGAATATCAAGCTGTGCTGTATTATTCTAGATGATGTAACGAAAGATGATTTACTTTCACAGAATGCACACATTAAACATTACACATACAAATCAAATTCAGACAATCAATAATGCGTATTAGATGACAGTTAGTTAATGGGTTTGAATGCAACTATTTCAGCTGCTTACGAAGGAGATTTTGAGGATTTGTTCTTGCAGGCAAAATAATTGGTGTCATAACCCGCGAACCAGGGTTAGAATGTAAATAGGGGTAAATTAAAAAATCCCTTGCATGTACCCATACATAATTTCACTTGATCTAATCACTCATCCTCCTATCTTTTTCTCTATCTATCGCCCTCTCTCTCTTTATTTGTGAATTAAAAAACACATAATCCTAAATATTCGTGCCGGTCTAAAAGTATATAATGTTCCGAATACAGTGATGTAATCCGCATTGTCTTTTGAGGAATTCACAATAATCACAAAGGAGTTAATCCGGTCTGTAAGCACTTGAGTAATTTCAATGAATGATTTAAACAATTCCTCTAGGATTGAACCTTACCACGACGCAACATAACTTCACAAAGTGCTCCTAAGAAAGGAATAACTAATTTTTGTTCATCTCTACCTTATATGAAAACCTAAGACACGATAAGTTGACCGGTGTGTGGGTCATAGGTTAGCTTCCAGAACATTCAAAGTTCAACTGGAAGTATCAATAGAATTACAAATTACCATTATTTTAAAGTACAATTAACAATCAAGCACAAAAGTTACCTACCTAAGCATATTTTGTTTACAAATGTCAATATACATAGCACATCTGCTCATAAAGATAACGAAAGTTATAAAATAAAACTTTCTTTGACATATTAGTCGGAGATGAATATGATACTATTAATAATTAAAATTGCACAGGAACATGTCTTATGAATGACACAAAATATATAAAAAAAATAAAGCATCATAGTACTTACATGTAAAAGTGCATATGCAATCAAAATGTATTTTCTCTTGATATATCTAATATCAATATTGTATTCCTGCAACATCAAACTTCACCTCAACAATCTCTGATTTTGGTTTTCATTTTGTTCTTGAAAATAAGGAGCGTGTGATCAATGAATACATTAATAGGAAAAGGAACTGAACCAATATACACTTCAAAGCATTGCAAAGCCAATATCAAAGCCAAACATTCCTTCTCGATTGTAGAATACTTTCTCTGGTACTTATTTATATTTCTTTTACACAAAAACAGCAACTGGATGATTTACACCATTTTATTCCACTTGAATCAATACTCCACCATCCGCTACATCACTTGCATCAACAGGCATCATAAATAATGGACTGCAATGTAGACCTAAAAGAACTGGTCCACTATTAAGTATGGCTTTTAATTTATCAACACCTCATGACATTTAGCAGACCAATGAAACTAACTTGCCGTTCTCACTCTACAAATTGGTCGGGGATTCAGCAATTATGGATAAAGTAGAACAAAATTTCAGCTAATATCTATTAATACCCAACACAACGGATCAGTTGATTTTTACTAACAGGCACATGGAATTCGGAGATAACCTTGACCTACATTTCTACAGGTTTAACTTGACCGTGAACAACAAATATGACCAATGAATGAACCACAAGCACAGCAAAACTCACTTATGCCTAAAGAAATTGTCAAGTTTGCATCATTGAGTCGATCATGGAACTTCTGTATGGTTTCCAAGTGATCTTTCCAGGTATAATTGTAGATGTTGATTATCTATCCCAGATGGTGTCATGTTCTAGAAACACCAGATTGTTGCCAGAGGAATTTTCAAAGCAAACATCATCACTTTATATTGTTAAGCTCCATCTTGAGTTGCAAATGCCGCAAATTCGTTTCCTTTTTCAGGGAGTGGAATTTCCAGAATCCATTCAAAACGACAACTTGGTGGCATATTTTGCAATTCCAGTTTTGTCAATGCAGTCATCGATTCTTGGTTTTGTGAATGAAAATCTTTTGGTCACACTGTTCACTTTCTATAGTCGATGCACATGCGGAAAGTATTATTTAGTTTTGGCACAAGAATACACGGTGAGCTCCAGTGCCTTTCCTGCTTGAGAGGTTTCATCATGTACGTATGCTGTTTCATGTGTGGAATCTACAGTTTGAATGTCATGGTAGATGTTATTTATTTGTGCTGGAACATCGTGTAACAAGTGCTCAAATTCAAATAATAGCTGTTGTTGTTTACTCTATTCTTGTGGCTGTACATGTGAAAGTTTCTGGTCCAGATTATTGAATATTTCTGAGTTTCGAAGACTAATTACAACCAAAGTCACTACAGTCCGATTGCTTCCATTACTTAAATTCTCAATGTGTGGGACAGGTATAACTAAATTCACCGAATGATTAACAGGTCTATCTCTTTCAACATACTCCTTTAACACATTCATATGACAAAGTTGTTTTTGGTTTCGCCTCCAAGGACAACCATACCAGACAAAAGTCATCTAAGCGACGACGTGATGGAGGCTCCACTGCCACTGCCATCATTCCCTTTGTCAAGTCCATGGCTCCCAAGTTATTTGCTTCCGTCCTTGCACCCTTAGGGCTGACTGCAGCCACAGGGGCTATCACCCGAGCTACTCAAAAAGCGGTGATGGGCAGAGGAATTCGTCAAAAACGAGGCATTGTCACCCCGTCCACGGCTTGCAAAAAATAAAAGAAAAACAAAAAAAAAAATAATAGTATTTCATATAGTATTATGTCGTACGTTCCAGTCGAAGTCACGCTGTCA
>JAECUM010060455.1:0-11749 GCA_016617855.1 Megalonaias nervosa
CAATAACCAAAGAAATTCCAGCTACAATGCATGAAAGTAACTTAGAGGTATGCCAACAGTCTCTTTAATGTGCATGTTGCCAATGCAAACAACTTCACTTTACACCTACCACTCTCTTAGAAGTACATAATGTATGTAGAACATCCCATTCACTATTGATATAAATGTCCAAAATAGTTCTCAATTTCTTGTAAAATTTCCTTTCAAATTATTGTCTGTGACTGGGCCATCATACCTTATGAATATAGGCATCATTTTGCTAACAACATTTCTCATTTGAAGGGAGCATACACTTTTTCCTCCATCATACCATTTTGCTCTGGAATGGAGTATAACCCCTTTCATTTTTGTCCTCCTGTACTCCAACTACTCTTCCTTTTTCCTTCTCAGTTCCAGTGAATTTTTAAGTTTCACAATCTTCTTCTAATTCTCTAATTTACTGTTCTCTTTTTTCTTGTTTGTAGCATAAAACACAGCTTTAACCTTATTTTAATAGTAATGTTTCAAAATACAACTTTTGATTAATCACAAGTCGTATTTGATATTAATCATGTGAAAATTCATGTGAACTTCCTGCATATTATTCTACAACATCATGTACAGTTTGTTTAACAAGTTGTACAGATTCTGTAAACTTAGTAAACTTCTGAAAAACCTTTACCCTTTGGAAATTTTTGGAACTAAATTTAATAACCATTGTAGACTGATCAGTTGTGTACCCAGGTTTGATCAAAGCTTCCTTAACATCCAATAATAAACATTCTGATCCCTATGCAAATTGATCTTAGCTTGTTCTGTTATTTTAAAGGGTTTATTTTTTCTCCAAGCATACCTGTGGGCATTGATGTTTAAGTCCTTATAAATATCAATCAGATCCAAATTCATGATATCAATCAAGGACTTTTTTCCTTGGGATTAATGATATTGAAATAATTATGAGTCTCTGTAGCAGGGTTCATGATAATATTCAAGTCACCTACTAAACTTACATTGTCATCATTTACCTGAGAGATATCCCTTGTATCCCTTGTTATGTCTTCACAGAAGACTGGTGTATCTTTGTTTTGGGCTTCATCTCTCTCTCTCTCTCTCTCTCTCTCTCTCTCTCTCTCTCTCTCTCTCTATATATATATATATATATATATATATATATATATAAAGTCAATTTGGGATAATGGATACTAATATAAGCTTATTACCCTCATTATCACCTTTACTGTTGTTTACTTTAAATTTTAAAAAAAAGTATTTAGTAAAAAAGCAACACCCCTTGCATTTTGATGCATTTGAACTAAAGAAAGAGTCATATCACATTAATCAATTTCACAACTATTTGTATGGCTGTATGTTCATAGTGAGAACTGATCACGGTAGTCTGAAATGGCTTTAGAACTTTAAATTAGCGAAAGGACAACTGGTCACATGGTTGACATTTCTGTTATCTTCTGATTTTCGTATTGAGTATTGACATTTCTGTAATTAGTGGAAGAACAAATGGCCACATGGTTGACATTTCCTTCATCATATGCCTTTCGTAAGGAGTATTGACATAGAACGATTCGTAAGAATGCTGATGCATCATAAATAAGGCAATGGCATGATATCTTCTTCAAATACTGTGGATAGGATTGAAGAACATCACAATGAAACATTACAAATTGACACAAAACAATGAAATCAGCAGTGTTAAAAGTATTCTTACTTTATAATGTAGTGTAGAAATAAATAAAATGGTTGACAATGTCAACAGTCTCTCATGTAAAAATAAATCACTTCGATACTGATGTGACTGTGCACGGTATGATAGATAAAATGTCTACAAAGTAATTACACTTTGGTACCGATGTGACTGGGCAAAGTGACTGGGCCATGGATAAAACATATACAAAAGTAATTACACTGTGGTACATATGTGACTGGGCAAAGTGCCATGGATAAAAAATTTACAAAGTAATTACTCTGTAGTATGATCCAATATATGGTGTTACTCCTCCATGTTAACTCAGATATGTTGGTGATGGACTCTTCCAGGTTAACTCAGATATGATGTTGATGGACTGCTCCAGGTTAACTCAGATATGATGATGATGGACTCTTCCAGGTTAACTCAGACATGATGTTGATGGACTGCTCCAGGTTAACTCAGATATGATGATGATGGACTCCTCCATGTTAGCTCAGTTATGATGACAGTTTCTTCCATGTTAACACAGACATGATGATGGACTCCTCCAAGTTAACTCAGATATGATGTTGACAGTTTTTGTACTTTACTTTTTCGTGAGTTCACTCTTGGTAGAACAACTATGCAAAATAAATTAAAGTTAGAGGAGCTACTGGACAAATTTTATCTAAATGGCACCCAAAAATTAATTGTACAGCAAAGAGGCAAATCAAAATATAGCACTGATGAATTAAAGTGAAAACACATTTTATGATATGTCTAAAAAGATTAGTATTGAATTAGAAAACGCAATCCGTAATTTGCCAAAAAGTGATTAGTACCGAATCAGAGCAGAAAAATGACAGATATAAACAGAATAAATGTGCACATGATTTATCAAATGAAAATATTGAAAAAAAAATGACTCAAATGGATGTATGGAGTCTAGAATAATTGATGCTGGTAATTCTTAAATTAGATAATGGTACAGAAATTGACCTGGAGAATTAGGATCTAACAAATTTGGATCTCAATATTCTAGTGAACTTACAATTGCAAGATCCAGATTTAAAAACTGTACTTGAGTGGTTGTAAAGGAACAATGAACCTGATTGGGCTGATTTTGCTAAATATGGCACTGAGATTAAGTATTTCATGTACAGGTGGAAATCTCTGCATCTCAACAATGTTTTATACAGAAAATAGGAACGTGATGATGGGAAGGAATGACATTTCAGATTGTAATACCCAAAAGGCTGAAAATGTTTGTATTAACCCAGATGCATAATAGTGTTAGCAGTACACATCTTGGTATGACCAAAATACTACATAAAATATGTCAAATATTCATCTGGTCTCAATTTCACAATACAATGTGGGATTATCTGTGAAAGGATTTGCAGTTGATTTTATGTGTCCTTTACACAAAAAAGCAGTGCAATAAGTGTCAAATTGTTGCTGGAGATTATTTTTAAAAAATGGACCGAAGCCATTCCTTTATCAAATGCTAAAGTGCAGACTGTAGCTAAAGCACTGACTGAAAACTTCATATCCAGATTTGGCATTTCATTATTCTTATACACTGTTATGACTCTATGGTCTTGAGTTGTGTCACAGAATGAAGTGAAGATAATATATAAAATAATTTATTTCTCTAAATTGCAAACTTAAAATTTAAGAGGAACTTATAGTACTAAGAATACAATGCCAGATAATCCTAAATGTCCTCTCCCAAATCCAAAAGTATTGAATGATCTGAAATAATTCCAATTGTCTTGAGAATACAATGCCAGATAATCCTAAAATGTCCTCTCCCAAGTCCAAAAGTATTGAATGTTCTGAATTAATTCCCATTGTCTTGAATGTACTAATGTACCATGAGTATGGAATGCCTCGAAGAACCACACTGATAAAATCCAGAATGTCTCTGATGAATTTTCAATAGTATCAAATTAGATTTAGTCCAGAAAAGTAATGCCTGTGAGCAGTTTGCAATTCCAATGAATAATCTCAATAAATAATTCCTCCCAAATTATATTGGAGCACATCTATATGTGATTCACCAGACAGATCACAAGAACAAATAACTCTTTACTGAATTCCCTTTTATATGCAGACTGTCAATAGACTTATAAAACAATAGACTCTTCTGGAAAACTAATCATTTTTTATTGTCAAATTCACTAATTAGTAAACAAGGTCAGGTCTTGAACTTAAATTTTTAGTAAATATTGTGTTTACTTCTTAGAATAATGACAAAAGTCAGGCAGGCACAACCAAGAACACTGCAAAAGTCGGGAACACAAAATAAATTAAATATATATCACAACACAGATCCACAGATCAGGGATCTAAATATTTCAGATTCTGGTTATTAAGGAAACCTCAATGACAATTAAAAGACCTCAGTAAAATTGACTTGCTTGCACTTACAATACTGTAATCTAGTTACCCAGTTAAAATTCATTACAATATATAGCTGTCAGATGCCAATAATGTACTGCTTATGAATATCATAATTTGTATACATGTACCAAATGTCAGGGGTCATGCTACCAGGCGAAGTGGGCGAAAAAGTCGCCTGAGAAATGTAAACTTCGCCTTCTTCTGTTAGAAATGCGAAAATGACTTCGCCCTCAGATTTTTCGGATGTAAAATGGCTGTAGATTATGACTTTTGAGATGCCCCCTCGCTGTAGCCAGTAAGTTCTGGTACTGTTGTAACCCAAGGCAAAATGTACTTACGTGGTGTTGATACCAATAAAAGCTTACGGCGACAAAGAAATTCTTGCACATTTACATGCAAGTTTTAATAGCTAAGTGGCCATTAACCCTTTCTGGAGCAAGATATCACTGCTTGATTTCATGAAGTTGGGCATGCTGTGCTATGATGAAAATATACCAAATTCTGTTTCGAAATTTAAACATCAATATACAAATAGTAATTTGCTTTTAAAAAAAATATGATCGGTGAAGAGCGTTTTCTATTTCTTCTTTTTTCTATAAATGGAGATTTTAACGCCCGTATTTGCGTATTTTCTGTATAAAATCAGTTTGAAAGTGTAAATGAACTTGTAATGGCGGACATCGCTGCGTATATGATATACCACTTCATTAAACTGTTATTCGTAAATAATTGGGCAAATAGAGTCAGAAAAATATGTAATATAATGTAAACAAAGTTTAAATATTACGTGATAGGAGATTTAGCTTAAATATTTAATACTGTAGGTCAGAAACATGTGACAATCTTTGTTGTGAAATTCGAAACAATGCTGCAAGGTCAAGGTTGTTTTCTGACATACTGTAATTAATTTTCGTGAATATACGAATAATATATATATTAATGAAGCAAATGCTATTTAACCAATGCATATCATTATTTCTTGTAGGTAGACAAATAATACACGATAAATATGCAGTCCTATTAATGAATTTTTGTAACGAAGCAAAAAAGTGTGTAGTTACATTAAGAAAAGCCCTCTTTCTAAACATACATGCATTCGTAATGTGCAATACATGTTCTTGGATGTTTCGGTTGGGGGGGAAAAAGGTCCAGTTGAGTTATATATCGACTTTAGTGCTTCATTGTGTTGTCTATGATTAGCTAGTTATGTTTTATCGGGAACAAGGAAATCAGGACGAAGACTGGTTTGAAGTCACTTGTACATGTATTCCTATGTACATGTATTAGGGGTTGTTTCAAAGAATGCTAGAAATCGTTTTGATTGCAATTTTACACAAAACTTATAGAAAATAAAATAATTAAGTTGTAGTTTGTTAAGCATTTTTACCAACTTGCAATTACAAGACTCTAATCTTGTTACTGCTATCAGTTAAAATTAATTACAGTGTATAGCTTCTGATGTGCTTTTTAAGTCAAATGGCCAAAACACACTGCATTTACCTCAATCCAAACACACATATACCACAAGTATGAATAGAATGGGTATGAATATAATAATTTTTGTACACATAAAAATGTGTTGATAATAAACTTATAACACATATTTTTCAACTTGAAAATAAGGCACTGCTTAAAACTGTTAAAAGCATACTGAGAAATAGAGCACATAATTAAAATAAGATAATGCTGCTATATATATATATATATATCGTGTTTCTTGCTTTGGTCTCACTTCTCTTCGTTTAGTTTCCACTTCTCCCTGTTTAGCTCCCACTTCTCCCTGTTCTGACCAAAAGGAGAAGTCACTTCTCCCTAAAATTTAAGTCTAGCTTGACCCCTGAATGTCTTTATAACATACATACAAGTTAGAAAATGTTCCACCTGAAAATAAAGTATTGCTTAAAGCCAATGTTAAATGCAAATATGCATGCTGGAAAATTGGGCATAATTCAAAAAAGAGAATGAAAACACACACCCAAAGACACACACACACACACACACACACACACACATATATATATATATATATATATATATATATAAAACAAAATATACGTACATCTATATATATATATATATATATATATATATATATATCTTTTATTTCATGCTTTGCTCCCATTTCTCCCTGTTCAGCTCTCACTTCTCCTTGTTCTTTTGAAAAGAAGAAGTCACTCCTCCCTAAAATTCAAGTCTAGCTTGACCCCTGGGCTTGATAGAAGATATGGCTGCCACATGTAGAGTACCTAAATATATGTAACTTGAGACTGCAGGTTTGAACTGTTTTCAAGATGAATTCACAATGCACACTTAAGGTACTCATACTCAAATGTCACCAATCAAATGGAACTTTCACCTTTTATTGTTTTGGCTTTTAATCTTCCTTTTTTTGGTTCATTTTCATCATCAACAAATTAAGAGATGTTTGCAAGTCAACGTATGCTTTTGCACTTCTTTAGAAAGTTTCTACTAATACTGTAATGCCCTGTACTAGTTACATGTACTTAAATAGCAATTATTATTATTATGACATATCAATGATTTTACAATATTTTCCAAATCAGACTCTGAGAAAGCTTTGATTATATTCATGAGAAATATTCAGGACATCACCAACTTAATGTAAACAAAACACGGCATCATTTATTTCAAAATTGCTGGTGCTTACATAAAACGTCAATAGAACATGGTTTATTTCAAGTATATCTGTGGGGTAGTCCTTTTAACAAGATAATTGCATTGATAAGGATTGTTAATTAGTCATACTGGCTTCTTGCCTATTTACTTAGGCCTAGTCTTCAACTATTGTGCAGATTGTCCACAGCTGACCAGATTATGAAAGAAGAGATAATAAGATGCATCACAGGAACAAAGGATGCACCCTTTGAGAATGTCATGAGTATTTGACCAAGATGCTCAGGTCCCCAAATGCCCTCTTAACATCAAAGAAACTTTGATGAATACGTACCTTTTGTTATGATGGCCTACAGGTCCTGAGTTCATGGAACTACTGGAACAAGTCCATCTTTAATGGCCTTTAGAAGGGAAATAGCTTTGCCCATATACCTCATCTTTGGTCGCCCTGGGAAACAGCAATCTGAAAATGAGAAATATACAATAGATTAAGAAAATGAGCTGAAAAAGATAATACATTAAATTCATGAACTTTTCAAGGCCAAAATACAACTTTCTGGTGAAAACATACAAAATTATTATGATCTGAGAATCAATGTTCATAGCTACGATGTTGATGAAAAGGTAAATTTGTTTGATCGCAAAAGAATAAGCAGGTTTAATTCAACATTACAAAGACCATGGAAAGGTCCATTTCATTCAACATTACAAAGACCAAGGAAAGGTCCATTTAATTCAACATTACAAAGACCATGGAAAGGTCCATTTCATTCAACATTACAAAGACCATGGAAAGGTCCATTTCATTCAACATTGATTCAACATTACAAATTCAACATTTAATTCAAAATTCAATATTTAATTCAACATTAATTCAACATTACAAAGGCAGTGGAAAGGTCCATTTAATTAAACATTCCAAAGACCATGGAAAGGTCCATTTAAAATCATTTCAAAGCTTAGTAATGTTCTATACAGAAATAAAGAAGTCCAAGACACAAGCCAAAGATTGTACATCATGACAAACTTAAATCCTTTCATGGAGAAGTTACTTCCCCTTGGATCAACATTAATGATTACTGTTAAAATTGAAGTGCTTTCTGGCCTAGAATTTATTAAAGCTGACATGGACTGTTTAATCTGCTTCTGTTAAGTCAATAAACAATTCATTTTAAACAAAACGCTCAATGAAATATTGTTTTTTTTATTTTTTTTTCTGGAACGGAATGAATGCAAATTGAATATTTTTACGACAGTGTAGAATTCAGAAATTAGTTAAAATTGTTGAAATGGATGGATTTGGTTGATGAGAGTATAAAGAGAAAATTATGCAAACCTCTGGACCTAAAGTTGTCTACAAAATACCATAAAATACCATACAGATGCATCTATACAAGGAACTTGTCAGAAAATGTAAAACAAAATTATATATATATATATATATATATATATATATATATATAGATGTGTGTGTATATAGATATGTATATGACTTAGATGTACATTTAATAATTTATAAATGAATTTAACTACAAATTTCAGTTATGAATACTTACTGTGTAATGTACATGCATAATATATCTTCTTGATTTCCTGAGGTAACTTTGCTATTTCTTGATTTATCTTCATGTCCTCCAAGTAAGTTTAAACTGTTAAAGGATTTGTAATTCCTGTAAAATAAAATGTAATTTGGATATATTTGTAATCCCTTTATGATAAAATGTACTTATGATACATGTGTTATATATTCAACCTATTTTATCAAGGTGTATATGGTTTAGATTTTTGGTGTATGCAAAAAGTCCGATTTTTAAAGGATAAAAAAATTGTCAGCAACAGTGGTATGACTAGACTGGAAAGGTACATACATGATAATGGTTATTGTATAATTCTTATTTTAGTATACATTTTCAGATGTTGTATATAGATAACTTTTTTACTGAATTATTAACAATGCAACTTTTCAGTATAGCTGTAATTTGCAAACTGCTATTGAACACCTACTATTAGCATGAACCAACAAGGGACACAACTCCTACCGCACTAAAAAAAACCAGCCTTACTTTCATTTCCACGTTGACTGACCTCACAGGGGTGTTCTATTATGCCGTTTCTTACGTCTATTTTCATCAGCTGTTTAAAATTAACTTCCAATATAAACTCTTGATACATTAAACTTGTAGTGCAGTCACATTAAGTTCCAAAAACATGCTGGAATCGAGGATTCCAATTGTTTTGAAAATTTCAGAAACCTGATTTCCATATTAAGAGCTTCTGCACCGATTTCATTTTAGCATAGTTTTGAAGCGCAATCAATGAACAATCCTTCAAGGATTTTATGTGTAATTACCATAAAGCGTTTGAACTTACTTTGATTTCAATTGAGGGGTCATGTGTATGCAAACCGGACGTTGATATTTCAAAGATGGCAGCCCCCTGAGACATTTGTTGTTTTGGACACGCACTTTATGTTTCATCATCGAATAACATTTGAGTGGTTGAATATTCCAAGGAGAATGAAAGGTTAAACAAATTCACAGTATTCTGTATGTAAATGTAGCATGAGAGGACACAAATCTACATTATTTTGAACATTCAGCACTTACATTGCTGTTTAATTTTTTTTAAAGCAAGGAAAACCCTCCCTAATCATGCTATTGGCATCAAAAGAAACTTTCATTCTGACCTTAGGTGTGTGGGTATATTTAAATTAAAAGAGTATTTAGCATGGTTAGTAGCTGTCACATTTAGTATTTTGGAAAGGAAAACTGCCTTACTAATATATCCCACTGTAAACAGACAAAACTCCATTTACAGGTTTTACTGAATATTGCATTTCTTGTATAATGCATGCTAAGTATGAAATGTCAACTTTTGTCAGATAAGAGGGAGACAGTGTAAATGATAAAACTGCTTCTACGTCTTGAACAAGATTTGCTTGCTTTTTCCATGGATTGTTAAGTACTAATCTTGCCAATTTTTAAACAACGGAAGTTCAAATATTTTTGTCATAATTTTCTCATTCTTTAAATACAGGCCCTGTAAAATAAAATACTCCTTCATAAAAAGTCTATATGAAGCAACATTTGTGTGGTTATTTATATGGTTATCTCTCCATATTACAAGTTTGTGTCTCTGGCTCATTTGCCCCAAACTTACCCCAAAAGCCGTTAAAAAAATTGCTATTATTATAATGCATTTTAAAAAATTTAGAAAATCTATTTTTGATCCAAATTTTAAAAAATATAGCATTTAATAAACAACTAAATAATCTTATAAATGTGTCAAATTTGGTTTTGATATCTCTGCAAATAAACAAATGCTGGGTATGGTACCACTTTTTGGCACAAAAATAATTAATTCTAAAACAGTATCAAGTTGACATTGTTTGAAAAAAATTCATAAAAAATGCAATTTCAGACATATTTTTATATGCTTCTTTCTACTAGCATTAAATGCGTGCAAAATTTGATTGAGTTATCTTTCAAATAAAAAAATAAAAAATGACTGATTCATGCTACTACTGTGCAACGAAAAATGAATATGTAAAAAAAAAAAATTGCGAGACAAGTGTGGCACTGGAATATTAAAATTATTTTATTAAATGTGCTTGCATCCTAATTCTCACAATTTGAGAATAATTCTTAATGGCTAAGATTAATGCTAGGCCATCCCACAATTGTATGATTCGTCACATCGTTTTATTGTGAATCTTAAAAGTACATCTATGCCTTGTTTTAATTTAGGCTAACACTCTTAAGACGGTCCCTCATCGAAAACACGTGACTGCTTTGGTTGCGATCAGTCTTCAGTAAGTTTATCAATTATACTGATTTTTGTACCCCGTCAATACCTTGCTATTAACTTTAATGTAGTTATTTCTTACACAATGACAGTACTGGATACAGCATTGTGTGTCTAATGTGTATTTACAGATATTACTACCTCCCAGAACATGCCCCTCCGTGTTTCTAACACCATTGTTGATAATTAGCTTTAACTTGGAATCGGCAATTTCTTGAGAAATTGCGCACAACAACTTGTAATTCCTAATTGTTGCTCTCTTGCTCGAGAAACGGTAAGGGTCGCTGGCCATTTCTCAAGAAATTGCGAGGAACAACTTGGAATATCTCTCTCTCTCTCTCTCTCTCTCTCTCTCCAATAAATATCAGAATAAAGAAATAATGAATCTTTACCCAAAAAATCTTGGTACTAATCTGAGCTATCTAATTATTTCATGTTTGTTTTTTGTTTTTGTTTTTTTAAGATTTATTTATTTATTTTAGAAATATGAATTTATTTAATCTTACTTTTCTTTTCTAAGGCATATTTTAAAAAAAATGTTTTGTACTTTAAATATATATTTAAATAAAATATTTTTACAAAATCTATTTAAATTTTGATTGAATGATTTGTTTATTGATTTATATTTGACCATTGATGTTAATTTTATTTGTATTATATCTGTAACAATTGTGTCTCAGTCTTGCTGAAAAAACTGAATGAAAACATTTTATTTAAGAATGTTGCCCATAATTATGTAAAATACATAGTCACAGACAACATTTATTTTGATGGCAAGGGTCACATTTCACAGTAATGAAGGTCACACCCAACTGCTTAATATCACCTTAAGGGAATTTTCAGGCATTGGTCTCCAAAAAGACTAGTTTTGAAGGAGGCGAGATTTAATGGGCTCATTATAATAGCCCCGTCTATTAAAGTTTCATGGATATGAAGCCTACTACAAATTGTTGCATGATGTCTTAAAGAGAGTTTTTTCATGAAGGTATATCTGGAATGTATTCCAGGTCTAAGAGTTATATCTCAGTCATGAAGATCATTCCCAGTCATTGTAATGATGTCTTTAAGAGAGCTGTTTCATTGTGATGCAACATCAAGACTGTTGTTTCATGAAAAGTGTATTTGGAAGGTATACCAGATCTAAAAGGAATTTACTATCCACCATAGATTTATATTTCACAGTCACAAATATTATTCCAATTTGTTACATGATGACTGCTTGCCATTTTTTTTTTTTTTTTT
>JAECUM010060457.1:0-12967 GCA_016617855.1 Megalonaias nervosa
CTTGGTGTAACATTAGGAATTGGTTAAATAGTATTTGCTTTGCTGTTTTGTTGTGTTTTTTTTTTCTTTGTATTTTCACAAAAATTAGTAAACTCAGAATACAAACTTGACATTAGTGTCATGTCAAATTCCACAATATAGCATTGTCCCGTATATTTATGACCTACATAATTGCATTTTAAAGCTTAATCTTTAATAACATAATATTTAGTCTCTGCTTTCTTACAAATTGTATATTTTCCTGAATATATTTGCCCAATGGTTTACAAAAAGAGACAATCTAATAAAACGGTACTTTCCAGAACAGCAATGTCCGCCATTATGGTTCCAAACAGATTTTTATTGGGAAAATAATGTACACACAGCAGTTAAAATATTCTTAAAACTCAAATTGCTATTTACATACATTTAAGTTTCGAAACACAAGTTTGTATGTTTTTATCATCAAAGGATAACTTGCAGAAATTGGACAGTAATATTTGCTGACTTACTCAGGAAATGGTTAATGGTCAATCAGCTATCAAAACACATGCAATGTGAATGTGCAAGAGTTTGTTTGTCTGTGTAATTGATATCAACACCAACTATTTGAGTGCTTGAAGTGTACATTTCGCCTTGAGCTATATATAACATAACACTGGAACCAACCTGGCCGAGGCGAGGGAGCATCTCAAAAAGGACCGTCATTAAATGTTCCTCTAAAAAAAATCACAGGGCGAAGTCGTTTTTGCTTTTCTAACAGAAGAAGGCAAAGTTTACACTTTTTAGGCGACTTAGTAGCCCACTTCATCTGGTAGCGTGACCCCTGTATATATATATATATATATATATATATATATATATATATATATATATATATATATTGCACTTATTGCTTTGCTCTCCCTCATCTGTTCAGCTGTCACTTCTCCCTGCTCTGTCCAAAAGGAGAAGTCACATTTCAAAATTAAAGTCTTACTTGACTCCTGCATGTATACATCTACATTCTGTATCATGTCAAATTGTTGTCATTGATAACTGTTCCATGTGTACACATTCTGTTACCTCATGACAGCATTTTTGCTAAGCAGTCTAATTATCTGCAAATAAAAACACATGAAGCAAAACAAAATTGGTATCATCAGTCAGCAGTGTTTTAAGTGGCTTTGTGTATTTTGTTCACTCAAACCAGACCCTTACAGATGACTCACACTGATTTTATTCCAATGAGTCAGTGTAATTAAAGAAAGGAACAAAATGTTATCAGCTCTGGTAGTGTCCCCTCCTGCCACTAAATTGCTACCCTGCTGCTCCAATTCTGAGTCTGCCCCTCTGCCTTCTTGAAGTGCAAAGTAGCAGCTTTATATAAACGCTGTCATTTTTTTACATGTTAGTTAAAATGGTTCTTTAATTGCTTTTCAGATTTAAATCAATTGCTTAATTTATTGCAAATAAAATTTTTCTTGAATTAAACCATGAATGGTCCAGCCATAAAGCATCCATCTATTTAAAGTTTGCAAACTCAAAGATTACTTCATTTGTTCCTTCTGCCACATTAAGGAATAATATCAAAGCATAAATATTCTAGACAAAAGCTAATTGTTTTGTTTGAATTTAAAATTAAAAAATTCCTATGTAACTATAAACCTTGCCATTTCACATTGTTCATTAAAGGGATTATGACAACACTTCATAAATGCAGAGTGAAAAATTAAAACATTCCCAGATTGAAAGTCCAAAAAGTTGTAAAGTACAACCTTTCAGTAACCCACTAATAAAAAAAGTTTATTTGGTACACAATAGGTATTCCAGGAAAGTATATTTTTTTCCATTTAATTTCTTTATGAAAATGATGTTGTTTCCTTACTTCCATCTATATTACTTGATACACAACCCTTTAGCCTGCCTTCTTTAAGATGTGATATGATTATGATTTTTAACGTAGCTTTAACAATTTTTCAGTCATATCGCTACGATGTCTGCATTGTGGCAGTTTATAGTGATGTCTAGCACTGGGGCATCATGCCACAGACATGTAGCATGATGTCCCACCCAGTCACATTATCCTGACACCAGGCCGACCAGTCCTAATACTAACTTCTTAATGCTGAGCGCCAAGCAAGGCAGCTGTTAGTACCATTTTTGTAAGTCTTTGGTATGACTCGACTGGGGATCGAACCCACGACCTCCCGCATCCAAGGCGGACGCTCTTAAGAACAGTAAGGAATATTGCATTGATAATATAAAGAAAAAAATGTTTCATCACCTTGACTGAAACCAGGAGATAAATATATCATGAATAAGAACAAGTAAAATCAACAAGTAAATCTTGAAAGGTATCTTGTATGGCATGAAACAACCTGTAACAGGTGTGATAAAGAAATGAATGTGTACTGGGGTCGGGTAAGTGTAGGGATGTCAGTGGAGCTGACTGGAATTCAGATAGACCAGTAAATTCATTCCCATAATGGGGAGCCGTGGCATCAGACTCGTGAATCAAAGAACTTGAGGTTAAATAACCAACCAGGCCAGCTGCCTCAATGTTTCCTTGAGAAGGCACTTAGCTCCCATTTCCTTGGCATGATATAGCCATTAATGTGTTAAAAGTGCCATTAAAACCAACCAAATCCAAAGTAAACTTCATATAATGATGTTGTTTTTATTTGATGGTCATTAACAGTCATCAAAATATAAATTATTATCAGGACATATTTTTTGGTCTTGGATTCAGATAGCTAAGTGGACTGCTACATGATGCTATGAAGTATTTGCAGTTTGTAGACATTTAAATACCTGGGAAACTTAGTTTTTAAAGTCATGTATTAAAAGTTTGCTGCCTGTTGACAACAAAAAGTAGTCTTACAAGTGAAAGTGGCCTCATTAAAGGTAACTGCATTAGATAAAACTGCTGATCTTACAGGACAGGTGCTCAGAGCAGTCATCTTTCAGATTGGGTTTTACTACACTTATAAGATTCTGTAATAACTACAACTGTTGCATTTAGATGACTGTACAAACCAAATCTGAAAAAAATATTAATGGGGGTTTTACATTACTAGCATTCTGTTTGTTGTGCTTGCAGTAAATGTTAGTAAAGGTATGACATGATGTTATCTGTGATATGCAGTTTGAAGCTTATGACAAATTCAGGTTGGTTTTATATCTTTTTAATTCATTGTCTGTGACTTTGAGGTTATAAATCAAAAAGTAAAGGTTATTTACAGGTGTATTTTACAGTGAAACCTGTCTCGGGAGACCAAAACTTCTGCAAACAAAATATGATATCTTAAAGCAAGTTGTCTCTTATTTATGCTAAATTCAATAGAAAAACAGCTTATCCATGCATGAAAGTCTGGCCTTTCAAGGTGCCTTTCACTGTCTAATCAAAACAAGCTTAAATGCAGAAATTGAAAAATTTTATTTCAACTGAACACTCTTTAAAACATTGTTTATTCAAATATTAACAGAAATTGACAAACTCAAGCCATGCTGCTGAAACACCAAGAGAAGTCGGGGATGGAAATGAGCCCTGAGTACAGGAAGGCCCTTCAGGATCTTATTAAATGTGAGATTCGTGCTCTGGTAAGTGTACTGTTTACTGTGGTTTATCCAGTGAAGTTCAGAGTATTCAAATTCATTAAATAACCCTGTGTCTGGTAAGTGTACTGTTTAATGTGGTTTATCCAATGAAGTTCAGAGTATTCAAATTCATTAAATAACCCTGTGTCTGGTAAGTGTACTGTTTATTGTGGTTTATCCAATGAAGTTCAGAGTATTCAAATTCATTAAATAACCCTGTGTCTGGTAAGTGTACTGTTTAATGTGGTTTATCCAATAAAGTTCAGAGTATTCAAATTCATTAAATAACCCTGTGTCTGGTAGGTGTACTGTTTGCTGTGGTTTATCCAATGTATACAAAATTCATTAAATAACCTTATGTCTGATACAGAAATATTTCCCAAGGACTGGGACAAGAATTTCCTAGGGATTAGGACCTAATGCCTTACAAAATAAATGTCTTATTCCATATTGAAATGCAGCTGAGTCTCCCTGTCACTGCTTGAGCACATGAGTGCAAAGGAATGGCAAGATACCTATTTCCAGGGGCTGTTTACTTCAGGATGGTTCTTTGTTATGCATGAAAGAGGTTTCTGAATGTGAATTTTGTTGTTGTGATAGAGTGGCTATATTTTGTTCTTCATTCTTACTATGAAAAAAAAAAATTCAAAGTCACTTTAAATTTATCATTAGAAAGTCCAAACACTTTTTGTACATCATGGTATAACATTTTAACAATTTGTGTTTGGCAAATCTACAACATGAATCAGATGGTATCAGCATCCTCCCTAGATCTGAGTTTCTTTTTAAATTAGGATAAGAAGGGATGAAGTAAAGAAGTATTCAAATAAAGTTATATCATAACATTGTTTACTGCCTGTACATTGTACCAGCATAAGTTTCATTCCAATATTACTGATACAAATTGAGGAAAGTTATTTTAAAAAGAAGGTAGATGTGTTGATAGATTAGCAAAATTTTCAGTTTGCTCAAAGGTTTAACTTCCATTGCCATTTTTTGGTTTTAATTAGCTGACAAAGACAAAGTAAATTACAGCAGTATATTTTCATATTTAATTTTTGGGCAACATAAAGGCTTTATCTGAAAGACCATCTCCCATTTTCTGGAACCCTAAATAGGCCAGCACTTTCGATCATTTCTTCCAGAAATTTAGAAAGTTCACTTTCACTTTTGCTTGCCATTTTTAAAGCAGGTCACTTATATCACGGGTTACTATTGAGTTGGAATAATCCCAACCTTTGCTAAGAAATTAAAGACGCAGTTTGTTGTACAAATCTGGGAATGTTAGGTAATGTGTCGAGTGCCTGGAAGCCCCAGTGGCATAACAAAAATATTTTAT
Source organism: Megalonaias nervosa (assembly GCA_016617855.1). NCBI lineage: Eukaryota > Metazoa > Mollusca > Bivalvia > Unionida > Unionidae > Megalonaias > Megalonaias nervosa. Next base: position 4,898 of record JAECUM010060457.1, read on the forward strand.
GATGCAGAGAATGAGAGTTATCATATTTTGATACAATAACATATATTTATTGATATTTTCTCTTGACTATATTCATTCAGATTCAAGATTGAGCACAGAATGCTAATGGAATATTCAGGTCCAGTATTTATACTTTATTTGGACTAGCATGGCACCTGAAATGAGCACTATTCCGATTAATTGAGTTACTCAAGCATCACTCGTTCAGCCAGTTTGATTGATTAATCGAGTACAACTTTTTATGATCAAGTCTCCTTATGGTACTGATAAATTTATTAAATATTATTATTATTGAGTTGGAATAATCCCAAAATATGTAAATTTAATAATACATTTATATTCACTCGTTCAGCCAGTTTGATTGATTAATTGAGTACGACTTTTTATGATCAAGTTTCCTTATGGTACTGACAGATTTATTAAATATTATTACTATTGAGTTGGAATAATCCCAAAATATGTCAATTTAATAATACATTTATAGAAATGATAGTGTAGACTATAATAAATTAATGACAGTACGAAGAATATTTTGTTTGATTCTTTATTTTTTAAATTTAATTTACCCGTGATATAAGTGACCTGCTTTAAAAATGGCAAGCAAAAGTGAAAGTGAACTATCTAAATTTCTGAAAGAAATGATCGAAAGTGCTGGCCTATTTAGGGTTCCAGAAAATGGGAGATGGTCTTTCAGATAAAGACAGTCTAAACTTGACAAAGCTGATTTACAAGTTGTGCAAAGGAAGAATACACATTCAGTGGTTAGTAAAAGAAGTGTAGACGATCTCAAAAGAAAGTGTTTTTGTTTTGATTTTACAATATTTTCTTGGTGAGCCCTGCCATACTATTTATAATTTAAAAAAACCAACATATAGATAAATAAATATTGTTTTGTATTATAATATAGGCCTAAAGGGTCAATCACACTGCATTTACATACATTTTTGTAAAAATGGTCTGAAAAATATCAAAATAAAACAGAAAAGTTAGAGTAAAGGGGTAGTTTTGACTTGTTTTATATTCATTTATGGTTTTAGTTGGGATTCAGATAAATTACATAAGTTAATTGTGGTGCCAGCATCTAGTGTATCATCCGAAAGGATTTTTAGCCTAGCAGACAGTCTTATGAGTAAAAAGCGGTCTCAACTAGCTCAAACCAGAAAATGTGGATATGTTGGTGTTTCTTCATAAGAATATGAAGTCATCAGGTTTTGCTTGGAATTTGATTTAATGACTCAGTTGTACCTACATATATTACCTTAGTCAACATGTTGAAGACTCCTCAGTTCAAAGTTGAAAGTTCTAGAATTTCTAGTAATAAAAGACTACTGTTAGTGTTAATTAAGTTCATCATCCAGTCATGATTAGGTTGTTCATGGCATATATCTACTATCTAGTTATTACATAATTGCATGACAAGTGGTTTTACCTGTTCACCTGTTCTTGCTATAAACAAACACAAATTTGATAATTTGTTGTTTTATTAACCTGTTCTTGTTATAAACAAATGAACACACATTTTTGATAATATCTTTTTATTTAAAGAAAAATAATAACAATCTTAAATAGTAAGTCCTGTTAATAAACCTTTGATCATAAACCAGTTAGACTCTAGCTAAAATTGATGCACTACTTTGATCATTCTGTCATGCAGCAGCCATATTTAATCGATTAATACTCAGTCATTCATCAGTTGGTGTAACCGATGATCGATGATGAAATTTCAACTGATTCCCAACACTACCTGAAATATATGTCAGTCTCTAAGCTGAAACAATGCATCATAATTAAGTTGGGCACATCAAAGCTTAGACTGGCACAGATTGCCTTTGAGAACACCACAATGAGTCACCGGAGTGTTGACTGTATAGCCACAAAGTATCAGATCCTCTGATATAAGGTGAGCAAAGAAAACCCAAAAAGAGCCAAGTTTATTTTTCAAAAAGAAAAGTAAATAAATTGCAAATTTGATACAATAATGTATTGGTTCATTTCATGATGTATATTAATGTTACCATATGGTGATATTTTGCACAGCTTGAACATATTCATGACAGAGTAGTTGAACTGGAGTCAGAAAACAAAACTACTTAATAGTGTGAAATGAAATGAGTTTATTAACAAAAGCAATCAAAGAATCCATTTCTTGATTGCTTTTTGTTAATAAACTCGATTAATTTCAAACTATTATGTACTTTTTGTTTGAGGTTTTTGTAAGCATTATTTAATCTAGTAACAATGTTTTTACAGGGTAACAAATCAAATATTTCACAAGGAGTGAATGTAATGTGTGTAGACAGTTTTAGTGCCTAGATCCTGTCATGACATTGGCCAGAAAAAAAAAGAAAAAAAAAAAACCACTGCACTGGATAGATGCACATTTGTGTGATTTCAAGGCATATCAAGACAGCTCAATAGGTCCCACATTGTTTGAACCACATGGCAATAAATGTTCAGAGACTGATTGTCTTGCAAATCCATACTTTATTAGCATTTATTTTATGCTAGGTCTTGACTTACTGGATTTTCCAAGTAAAATAATTGTGATAATTCACTGGAGTGAATACAATAAATGATTTCACTGCTGTGTTGAAGAGAAGTTAACTGTGAAATTCAAAGTTATACTTTGATGCTCATGTTGCTGAGTGGTAAAGATGGCTGCTTCCTGTTAAAACGACTTAAGTTCAAATCCAGCAAAGAGTGAATTGTATATTTTTTCTTAATGTGATATCTTACTTTGAATTGGGAAGCAGAATTATGTAACTGTTTTTTTTCTGTGTGAATAATCACAAAACACAGCACAACATAAATGATAACCCCTGATATCATGTAGGATCCAAAAAAGAAATCGGCTACTTTAATCTGTTGTTTAGTAAATCTTGTTAGCCAATATGCTTGAGCATAAAATAAAAAGAATATTTGCATGCTATGAGTGAATAACAGATATGTTTCATCTCATGGGCGAAAAACTTAAGTATTTTCACCAATTCGATGATATATCTGTGATTCACTCATTTCAAGCAAGTATCCTATATTTCATATCCAGATAAAGATATAAGAGTTACAACAGAATTTCTGGTAAGAAAAGAACTGTTTCATAATATTTTGTCATATAGACATACATGGAATAGTCTGTCAAACTGAGGTAAGATAAAGTTGAGTAGAGTGTATGATAGTGATTCAAGAGCATCCCAGCTACAATAACACGTAATTAACACTTGAAATCATGCATTTGTTCTCACCTCTTTCAAATGTTAAACTCTATGATCGTAAACTATCTAGGAGGCAAAACCATTCAGTTGAGTAAAATTCAGCAAATAATTTGTATCCCTAGAATACTAAGGGTGTAACAATATACACCAGTAAATTGCAATACAAAATGCCCAATATGGTATATCACGATACAAGTATAGAAATACCGGTATACTGGGTATTTTCTTCGTCTACACTAAACGGTCAGGAACTAACTTTGAGCACACCACTTCTTCCATTAGGCTTAGCATCATTATCAACATGGCAGCTTCTAAATATGAGTTCATGAAGAACCCAAGAGCAGATAGTTCTGTTTGGAATAATGTTTCACTAAAAAGGAAGTTTGGCACCAATATACTTGGCAAAACAGTCACAGTGTGTAATATGTGCAAAACCAAAATCAAGTATGCAGGTGGAATAACAAACCTCTCAACTTGTTTACAGTCCACCATTACTGTGCAACAATGTGAGACAATCCCTGGCACAGTAACCGAAGGTTCCAGTAAAGACATACTGAATGTTTCAGGTCGGCAACCAATACAAATCTTCATCACAAAGAGCCACAGCTATCACTTATAACATTGCCAGTTTCATCATTGACAACTTGCATTCCTAGCATTATGTCACAAAGGGATTATTAAACATGGCATCAGAGCTTGCTCCATGATATGTTGTGCCATCTAGACAAGTTCTCTCAGAAAATTATCTCAGCTGTATATTTAAAAGTCAAAAGGGGACAAAAAATCATGCTTGTCCCTTGCATCTGAAGTTGCATTAACAACCAACAGTTTCTCAGGTTGAAAACAACAAAGGTTTGGAATCATTGATATTACTAATCACTAATTTACCATATTATTAATTCATTTTTCAAATCAAAGAAAGACATTTGTCAACATGAAAATTTCTGAATATGTCTATTTTTAATTATTTTTGTTCCTTGTCATGATGGTACTGCAGTATATGACCCTTTTAATCATTTTAATTTGTTGACCAAAAGACCTTTCTGATCAGGCAAAATAATACTGCAACTGTTCTGCAAATTTTTTGCTGGTAGAAGTTTTCACTCTTGTTGCTGTGATTTATTTTTTGCTAAATCATTTATGTAATTTTATATTTATATTCACTAACATATTCATTCGCATTATTTATTCATGTATATCCTTTGCATTAAAACATTTTAGTAAAGATATATCCCCGTGGTTTTCCAATGAATACATGGTCAGTATCTTACATGAGATTTTTTTTGTCCAATCTTTTCTAACAACATAACCTCTTTAAAACAGCATACAGACTTCAAAGTATATTGTTAGAGCACCATACATCATTATTTCAGTAAAATTTGATCAATTGGTGTATAAATAATTAGAGGCCACAACTTTAAGCATTTCGCCAAATATTTTTGGGAAATGCAGCTTTAAACTTCATAATGTATAAGCATAAATGGATTGGAAACTTAGAACAAAAAGGAGAGAGGGGAATACTGTACAGCTTGTAGTTTTGTCTCATCTGTAAATGGCAAGACATAATTATCACTTTGGTAAGATATAATTGTCCTCACAATTTTCAAATCACCTATTTTCTGTATAAGTAGCTCTGTACATTGTTACATGTAGGCTTGTACAAAAATAACAAGAGAAAAGAGTGAAGCCAACAAGCTTTGTATATTTTAACAAAATAATTTATTTCCCTAGAAAACAATGTAAAAATTGGAAATAGGACTTACGGTTTGTGAATATAATCCAAAATTTAATCCTAAGATTGAAAAAATACAAGTCCTATCACTAAACAGTTCTAATAGAATCCGGGTTCGAATCTCGATGAAATTCCAATATGGAGGCGATGACGTCAGATTAGGTCGTTGTACTGGTGGTAACAGATCCTCGATTGAATCACAGTTTATAATATTTCCGTTAAACTCCAGAATAAATTTCCACTGAATTTCTTTCTCCCAGAACTTTTATAAAAAAGTACACTTCTTTAGTTTTCTAGAGAATAAATTATTAAATTCCAAAAACAAATGAACTTCAAAAAACAATCTGGCTTCAACAATATAAACACCTTGTACATTCAAGGTGTAGAACATACGACTGACTAAATCTACTAGAGAGCGTATGTTTAAAGCCGCAATTTTAGATCACATGGTACTAAACGTGACGGGCTACGTGATTTACTAATTTGAACAGCGCAACAAAAAAAATGCCATTTATCACGTATAGCCCTATCTAAGAATCAGATTCTCACACTGAAAATATATTTTTTAAAAAAGGACATGTTTACAGTTCAGCTAACATGCGGGCCGAAATGACCTTGGCAATAGCCAGTCGTTATCACTCGATGTTTACAAAATCTGTGAGCTAAAAATAGTGCTGAAGTAACGTTTAGATCTAATTGGGTCAAGCCAATTTTCAGAAAAGAGATTCAAATCCAATGAAAATTATCATTACAATAAAATGTAATGAAACAAAAATAAAATAAAAAAGAATTTTGAAACTAACACACAAGCAATTTAATTACATATTCATAGCAACATCTGCAAGTTTTGGTCAGGTAATATATAATACATGTCATGTTAAAACAATTCCAGATATAACACAGTACTACTATAGATCCCATGACAAAAATCTTACATAAACAGTAGGGTTGAAAGAAAACAATATAAAGCTTAGTCTTATTTTATCATTTTCTTTTCAAAACACCATTGTTAATAGAATACTGGAGTACAGCAGTTAATAATAGCAATATCTCCATGACTACTTCTGCAGAAGCAATTATCTGCATTAACTGTCTGTTTTGTTTCTGGCTAGATAGAACAATAAAATGAAGAAAAAAACGGGAGATACAGTAGAATGTCTAGTAGATAGTTGTAATATTATATGTACATGGAGAACAGATTTAAATAAATTCTTTTATTTCATAGTTATATTTTTAATAAATGATTACTTCCTCTCACCTTAGGTGTACATTATCAGTATAGATGTATACTGTAGATTTGCATTACTATAGAGAATTTCATGTTTCATATAGGGAGGGTTATCTTTTTTTAATAGGAATTTAACTGATTTGAATGTAATTACATTTTTGTCTTGATTTTTGGGGTTGATGTCGTCTGGCAACAATGTCAACTCTGGCTTTTTGTGCAAGACCATGCATAAATCTGTAAAACACCACATTCTGCTAGATCTTAGTAATTGATTTCTTGCATTTCAGACACAAAGATTAGCTGAAACAGGGGAGGAATGTTTAGTTCTGACTGCTAGTATTCAAGACAAGTCATTTAGCCAATTTGGCTCGAAAAAAGGTGAAGGCTTTTTGGGTGAGAAAGTACACATTCAGGAACAGTTCTTGGACTTCTGTGCCAAAGGTATTTTATAGAGATTTGGACTGAAATTCATAGAATATTTAACTGAAAATATTTTACTTCTATATATGGATTGTAATTTATGATAGTTCCACCCAAAGGAAAGTTTTAAAAATTCAGTGAATATTCTTAAAGTAGGTAGAGTTTAAATTGTACACAGTGATGTGCAGTAGCTGTGGAGATAAAACTTCATCTTGAAGTTAGCATTGAAGATGTTATGAATTCAAGACATGTTAGAGACATTGATACAAATTCCTGCGACCTCCTGCATCCAAGGTGGATGCCCTAACGACTTGTCCACCAGAGCGGTTCAAATAACAGATTGAAATAATTTAATATTTCTTGTCTGAAAATACTTCATTTCCAACAGGACATGCAATAGAATTAGATATTAAAACATGTTTGGCTTAATCCAATAATTCCCAGGTGAATGCTTCTCCCAAAATTCCAAAATAATGGACGTTCGAGATCTGAGCAAAAGTTAAGCATCCTATTTTCTTCTTCAAATATGATACTCAATCATAATACCATCAGGAGTACAAGCACTGCCTTGCAGACCCACCTGGCCCAAGCTAGCTTTTGGCAATGAATAAGATAAAAGTTGTCAGTTCAGATAGATGGGAGTCAAACGAGCAATCTCCCGACACATAGAGGGATTGTCATGGACTCCCATCCATACTTAAGTTATTACTTTCACTCATGCTAGGAAGCATGGATCCAGTTTGGCCCAGTGATGTTACAGACGCATGTTGGTCTATGACCAACATAGAGCATGTTGACCCACTGCCATGAGAGATCCATCTATGTTCAGGACCATTACAAGCTCATGATGGTCCCTGACCACAGTGCAGCCAGATTGGCCCAGTGCCATTGCAGACCCATGTTGGCCCAGTGCCATTGCATACCCAGATTGGCCCATTGCCATTGCAGACCCATGTTGGTCCATTGCCATTTCAGACTCATATTGAATATCTTCAGCAGGATCCATTATGGTTTAATACTGTGTTTACCATATATATTGGGACACGCAATAAAATAATTAATTTTTTCCCTGACTTGATTTTTTTTCTCACTTAGATCAATATGTCCCAAGACTAGGAAATGAAATAAATTGTTCAATTTGTGCACCCCACCCGCCCCAACACTGCATGCTACAATAAAATACATAAGCAAAACACTTATGTCCTCCCTGGTGTCCCACGAACTTTCATCAGATCACCTCTGCATTATATGCCATCTTGATGTATCAGTCCCTAACCCTCCACCTTTATTCGCTACTAAGAGAAACCTCCGTATGATAAACAGAACCAAACTAATGCATGACATCCAAACAAACCTAACAACTAGCTTACCTACTACTGCAGAACAACTTGATAACTGCCTGCGTTCATTGCTCGACAAACATGCCCCAGCAACCAAGTGCAGAGTAGCAATTCAGAAGTGTTCTCTGTGGTATAGCA
>JAECUM010060460.1:0-17557 GCA_016617855.1 Megalonaias nervosa
CTATACACATTAACCTTATACTATGACTCAGAATGGCTTTCGTTTTGTAGCCGCTTCCAACCCTGTGGAGTTAAGGCCGGGTTGAGACCGCTAACGGCAGATTGTGCTAGCCATGGGATTCTGCCACAAAGGCGGGCTAATCCGGGACGCCCTAAGAACGTCGAGACATGGGAGCCCCAGTCACAAGAAGTATGATGGAACACCTACACAAAGAGCTAATGGAGGGCATACCTACGCAGTAAAGAAGCCATTGGAAGGTTAAACGGTCAACAGGAACCTTCTAAAGAAGGTTCCTGTTGACCGTTTATATATAACGAAAATATTCAAGCTATCGATTCGAATAATAATTTAATGGAATTAATGGAGATCTGTGCAAATGGTTTCATATTTGTAGCAGAAAACCTTAAATATTTGTTTCGTTGTCAAACACGTATCTGGAACATATTGATAAATTCATCAACGTAGGAATGATATTAAAACAGGAATGGACTAAACTTGGTGATGCTTATGAGAGTCGTCTGCTGCTACTGAAGGAGGAAAGGAGAGTTACAGAAATTTCTGATATTAGCAGTGAATGTTCTAGTTGTAGTAAAGATATCCAAGAGCAAAGGAATTAAACAAATGTTTTGGGTATTTATATAACAATGACATTTACACATAATAATGAAATGTATATTTTTTACAAAATAATATACATTGATGCAGAAGCGGAGAGCGCAAGAACAAGAGGAAATTAGTAATGGCTGTTGTTGAACATAAAGAACCCAAAAATAGATGAAATTTGTGTTATGTTTGACATTATTGGGTGCATACGTCAGTGTGGCAAAATTTGTATTGGTTTTGTACTCATTGGTGGGTCATTGGAGGTTATTTACGAGGACTTCGTTCTGAAATTATTTAATCTAACGTCGCAAGGAAAATATGCTTTTAGGGCCCTGATATAGGCACATTTAATTATTTGACAAGTTTTGATTTACACTTTAGTATTGCTATTGGCGGACTTCACGTGTATTTTATTAGACACGCCTTATATATATATATATATATATATATATATATATATATATATATATATATATATATATATATATATATATGAAATGAAGTACGATATCATTAGCATGTAACAATTGCAAAGTTGTATGCCTTGGAAAACGCGAACTGTGCGGCAGAACATGTCATTGTGAATATTGTAAAACACTTTTGCTGGTGTTACCTACTGGCCCCTGTACTGGAGCCAATCTTAAATCTAGTATCGGAGTTAAGTCACATAATCAGCTTTGCCGACCATGTGGGCTTGTTACTGAATGTTATTATAAATGCTAGGTACCAAGAAAATAGTTTGTACCGCGGTGCGTACTACGGTGTACCGCAAATATATTAGGGACCAACAATTGAATGACCTGGGCCAGGGACCTGACACTTTATTATTTAATTTGCATCTGAGAGTGGCTGCAAAAAATATATAGCTCTTATTTATAGCAAACTAACATAAAATTATATGCACGATATGATTTTGAAAAAATACTAATAATCATGAGGTAAAAGAAAATAATATATTACATTTCAGAAGAAAATCACAGTCCCAGCCCCCGTAACAACACCAAAGCAATCAATGATAAAATAGACAAAGTCATTGAAACGATTATCGAGGCGTTGGAAAAGTACCCCAACACAGAACAGGGATGAAGACTTCCAGACGTTCACAAGCAGAGGTACATATCTCACGACATCAATCGTTTCGTGGAAGCCAGTTATATACCAACGCCATTGTGGGTTCCACCGCGGTCAGTAATAAATTTGAAGAAATTTGATAGACAATTTTAAATGGGCGATTTTTTCGGCGTTATACTCAGCTTGTGTTAATCAAGAACAGGATTGAACCTGCAGCACCAGGGTAAAGGTAGTTTTGGTAATAGGGGATTTCCTGTGTTGGTTGTAAAAGGCCATACTCAACAAATTTGAAACACTTTAACCAAGTGTCGCTGTTAGCGGCTTTCCTTGGAAAAAAGACGTTTTTTTTTCCGGTTGCACTTTCCCCAAAAGGACATCATGGATAACATCGACGAACCCAGACTGATGTTTTGTTGCTGAGTGTTGTGGCTGATTCAGAATCTGTATCGTACTATGTATTGATAAAGATCTTACCGGATCGCTGGCACTGCATATGAATCTCGAAAGTTTTTGATGATGGACTTCTTGCCATTCATAGGAAAATCAAAACTCAAGCTGACTAAGCATGTTTATTTTTGATCGTCCGCTCTGGATTTGTTGAAGCTGCTCATTTACGAATTTTATTACAACATCAAGCCGTTTCATCAGTATCGTGTCAAAATGTTGTACACCAAATCACAACCAAAATGACGTGTACGCGAACATGGCTGAACCAGATCTGGCAAATGAATTTGATACCAACTAATATTCGAAACATCATTCGCTGTTTGATAATATTAACAGAATGGTTGGTAAGTTCAATCGAAGAATATGGGAGAATGCGATCTAAATTGTATTCAGTCGTGGTTGAATCCTGCGAAACATGCCATAGGCCAAACGTGCCCCACGAGATGTGCAAAAGGATCTCTGGCACGACATATACGTCGAATGTCATCGAAATCATCGTGAACTCGTGCACACAGCAAATATGAAATGGTGTCGGAAACATCGCACGGGTGTAAACTGATGCACCGAAGTGAGTTTGTTCATGCTTGATTCTAAGTGATGGATACTCCTTGATGGAATCACCACTTTAGCGGTTGGTCCTCATGCTATTGTGAATCAAATTACTGCAAATTGATGTACAAAAATATCCACTAGCGCATCAAAATAAATCTTGATGGTAGTTCCGTATTTGCTGTAACAACTTGCATTTCCTCTCGTATAAATGCTCAGCTGGGAGACTTTGTTGCGTTTTCATTAAGAGACCCCAAATGGGAACGTGCTGATTACCTTGAAGTATCAATCACTTCCGGGGCCATAAACATATTCACGGACCATACTGAGTCACTAGCACTACGTTGCCCACTTCTAACTCTCCAGGTGCATACAGATACCAAACAAATTTGTTTCCTAGTTGTTGCAACTGTGCCGGATATGAAACCATTTTCTGAGTAACTGTGATTGATTTTTGTCGAATAGTATAGCTGGTTTTAAACCAATCGTGCATGTAATTTTATTATTCAATGCAGCTATGGCTAATGGAAGTCGTGTTACGCATTCGTGTGATCGCTCTGCTATCCGAGTCCGCCCTAAGGGGTAACCACCCGAGTGCTAGCAATTTGGGTTCGAGGTTGATCTGCACTGTGAAATCTCTTTAATAATTTATGCGAGTACTGATGTCCGAATAAACGTTCCGGGAGTGTGCGATTAAATTGTTCCACAGTAACTATGCCATCGTGAACATTGATATGTCTAGCACGAACTCGTACAAGTTGTTTCATTAACTGTGCAGCAACAGATCCAAGAAATGTTGTTTTTTTAACTGGGATTCTCTTGTCACAATCGTGGCTATATCAGTGGTGAAAGTGCGTAAATGCGTTCGAATACATCTGTGACATATGCAGAATCTTTTAACGTCAACGGCTCCACTTCTTTATATCTGCTGGTAACAAAAACAATGGTTAACGCTCACTTGTATGTGTGCAATCGACCCTTTCGATCACGTACACGATGATTTGGAAGAAATAGGGGATGACTCTTGTGAACTTCATCATGTGTTTGGGCATGAAACCACCCACGTGAAATTTTGTTGGTACTGGTAGGTATATTTTCCATAACGCTTGCTCGACCAACCATGCTAGAACAACCCCACGAGTGACCTTTGCCGCGCTTTCTAACTTATCCACGACAGCTTATCCTATACCAACGCGCACTGTAGTATATTTTGGATAATGTTCGGCTTTTTGCATCCATATTTGTCTAACTATATCAATATAATTTACTTTTAATGTGTGAACGTTTGTCCACAGGAGGCTTTGCTGAGTGAATTTTTTCCACGGAAGGCTTTGCCTCCCAAAACAATCTTGGGTTTTCGTACCTCCTTTGAATCTTGCGATTCGTTCTTTGAGTTCCGAGTGTAGGATTAATCGCATTTAAATCATGGATAAGATCCATGTCAGTGCTTTGACGAATACGGATATCTTTTAATGCTTGATAAGCATTGTCATGTCGGGAACACGATTTACTGGTGCTTCACCATGTTTTGGTTGGTTGTTAGAATCAAGTAATATATCATGTCGTGTACCAGGACCATGGTAATTGCATCATGGAATGTGCTTTTCACCAGGGTATTTACTCCATACTGTTCGTCGTAGCTTTGTTAATTACGCAGCACATCACCGCCGACTCTTTTCTTAAAAAAGAACTTTTAGTTCTACAAATAAATGTGAACTTCTTTGTTCCACATCAAACACAAGTTGCAGTAATCACAGTTCGTCAGTTACGTGTTTGAACTCGCTTGTTTGTGCGCTACATCATACACAAGTTGCAGTAATCACAGTTCGTCCGTTACGTGTTTGAACTCGCTTGTTTGTGCGCTACATCATACACAAATTGCAGTAATCACAGTTCGTCCGTTACGTGTTTGAACTCGCTTGTTTGTGCGCTACATCATACACAAGATAAAGATCTGCTTGTATCATATACTGTATTATTCATTAGCATCACGGAACAGGAACGATATGAAGATATTCATGATTTGGAAACCTCCTCGTTGAGAGAAAAGAAAGATTTTTACGTCATTGACTTTTCCGGGCAGGCAACACCCAAGCATAGTGATGCATTTCCAAACTCAGTTCGTACAATGATCATTGGCACTGCTGGATCAGGAAAAAACACAAGTGCTCTTAAATTTGATTCTACGATGATTGAAGTGGGATCGGTTGTAGGCCATTAACCGTGTGTGATTGTTTTAAAAGATTTTCCACTATCGACGAAGCACCTGCCATTAATGATTTGGATTGAAAAGAAAAAAAAAATCTTGTTGTATACATTGTAGATCTTTGAGATGAAACATTGACGATACAACTATACACACGTACACCAAAGGCGTACATGGGATTATCTTCACTGATATTATCCAAACACGTTTCTTTGGATGAAATGAAAACGCTGCGATTACAATCGGCTCAATCGCTTCGAGATCGACTACGGCAATTTGTGACTCGAGCACCATCAAAACCAGTTATGCTCCCATCAACGGAATGAATGCTAGCTGAGGTTTTTGTAAAATCATTAATGTAGCCGCACAACAACAACTGTCTGATTCTGTGATTGCAGTGAGAAGCGAATTACAGTTGAGAAAGTGAGTGGGATGATAATTGCAGTTTTGCCGGTCGCTGCTGTGCGTCACTGTATGACTCTTGCTTGGACTATTACAGTTTCAGAGGTTATTAATACTAATAATCCACGGGTTGCACTACGTGTGTGGCTCGCTTGCTAAAATGTGCAAAAGCCACGGGGGATAGAGGCTGTGACGTAGATTGAACCGAAAAAAAGGTAAAACCGACATAGTGCCACTACTATAGCAGAAACCGCAAAATAAAAGCCGTGTCTTTTATTTTGCCTAAACTAAATTGCTGATCCATTGGTTGTTATGTCCTTTACAAATTCTCGAATTCTATCCCTCTATCCACCCCCACCCCTCTTTCACAAACGCCTCTTTCTATAAACTGCAGTTGTCTGCAGTCAGATAAAGAAATTTTCATGGACCTTAACTCCGTGGACTTTACATAATATCTTTACATGACAGCTTTGTATTTTCTACAGAAAGTTTATATTGCTTCTTGCTTTGTTTTAAAATTATGTGAAACAGCTATTATCTTTCCACATACATGCATACATACATACAGATTTACATACATAAAGGCACATAATATTCACTACATTTGGTAAAGTACTCCTAATTTGAAAATTGTATTTAAAACTGGCTTTATAATGATGAGGACGGTTACAGTCAATGTCATTTACCATGGCAATATGTTAATGAATATTACATTATGTTGCAAATAAACAAAATGATAAAAAAAAATTTATTCATACTATAATTAGAATAAAGAATTACAGATATACATTATCTCCGTTTTGACAAATATTCTATTCCAGTATTATATTGAGTGTATGTTGACGAATAATTATAACTGCGCGATTAAACATGTTCACATGTTTGCTGAATTCGAGAACGGTTTAGCCTATTAAAGTGGAAAGGCATAGTCTGGGTTCGAGGAACAATTTTTCCAGTATTCTCTCTGCAACAGGACATAGGCAGCATCATAGCACCTCATTGGAAGACAGCAAAAGCCACTTATGGATCGATAACACTCAAGTCCTGAAGGGAAAGAAGACGTGTCATGAACTAAATCCCATTCATGTAGGATATAAACAGTTATTTTAGTTCTCGACATTGATTATTCAGTGCCTAAGTGTAGATATAATGTTCGACGTCTTATTCTTGGCGATCAGGGCCTTATCTCGAATAGTCGAATTGGCCGATATTAAGCCTTGCACTCAGTTTGCTTAAACACTCGAGAGTGCGGCTTTCTGGACATTAGTTATGGTATTTTGAATAACAAATTTGAAAAGTTAAAACAATGCGAACAAGCCTGATGCTCAATGTCGAAGTATACGTAAGAGCATATGAACTTTCTTATTTAATGTTCCACTTCAAAACCTAGTTTATTTAAATAAAAAACACAAAACACCAAAGCGATCGAAAACATATATTCAGGTAACATTACAATTAATGAAATGTAAAGTAACGTACGTATCGATTTATCGACCAATTTGCTGTCTTGTGATAGGTGAGAAGCATTTTCGATATTACTTGAACAACTCAAAGCATTTGTTTCTTACTTAAAGTAGCATCGATATACACTGGAACCACATTCAATTATTACTCAAGCGTTAAGCATAGACTTAGAAAATACCAGAATTTCATGCTAAACTTAACCACAATCAACTGTTTTTCTTGGGCTGTAAATATGTTTACGACATCAATCGAATCAACGACTAGTATTTCTTAAATTGACCTCTCTGATTGGTTATGTCAGCATGTCAGATTTCTCACTGTAACTGTCAGTAAAAGTCTTTAGACCTGTGAAAAATGAAATCTTATTATTAACAATGTTTTCTTAATACTTTTATATATTGCAAGAAAATCACCTTTGAACCCTTGTGCATGATAGAGGAGATTCATAAAATCTCCATCTGGTATTTTTGTTTTTATTAGACAATTTAAGACAGAAAGTTCTAAATGTAAAAATCCGTTTCGTATGCAAATCAATGCATTCATTCATTTTTCTCTGTTAGTACAAAGAAAAATGACTAAAGCAGTTTTTCATACCGACAGTAGATGCATCTTAACAAGACGAGATATAAATGTACTCGACCCTAGTATATTATAACTTAGGAACATGTGCTCATAGCATATTATCACAGGTACCTTACGTGTGTTTTACACAAAGGTTGGTTTGTTGTCAGGAAGCAACGCAGAATGATTATTATGCAAATGAACGCGTACTTCGAGTTTCTAGGAACATTGCATTTGCTATTTGCGCCCTACTCATAGCATGTTTCTTCTCCTAACATTGAAACGTACTAGATGCTTCAGAAAGACTCGCAAATATATATAGGTAATAGAACCTTTAGCACATCCACAGGAATCGGTACAAAATTCACCAGCCTTTCGAAGTCTTCTGGAGCAAGCCTCTGACGTCGAAATGTCTCCGTCAGAACCAAGGTGTCCTACGTAAACAACACAGCGTAATATGTACATTATGGGCATAAACTATGCCAAACATCATGGTTGTACTAACAATACTTAATACTCCCTCTTCTCAGTGCTGGTTTTTATACTTCACAACGGATGTGGAAAGGGCATATAGTGTTAACTTTGTCAATTCCTCCATCCAATCGGTTGTCCCACCTTGATCAAGTCTTACATATATCATTGGGAACGGCATCATGCAACGTTATGCAGGACAATCCAACTAATTTAGGTCATTGTGGTGATGATTTCGGGGTACATTAACGCATTTTCAAGTTGACTCTGAAGTATGGCATGATAGACTAAAATCACAACGTAAATAGCGACCATGACTGGGTTAGACATGATCTCTGCATTGGAAGGTGTGCACCTTAACTGTTGAAAGCGATCATAGAGTACGCCAACTATACATTCCTAAACACTGCCTCAACTAAATTGCTAGGTATATACACCATTATTACTAAAATGTGTAAAATAGTCACTAAGAAGTGAACGACACTTACTTCTAATCAGATATGTTGTACACGCGTGCTTAAATTTTGCTCTTGCAATAGATGTGGGATCAATTTCTAGTTCTTTTGGGAGGTAAATCCAAACAAAGTATTCAACAAATTCTTGCTGTAATAAGTGACAGTCATCGCCTGTAATACAGTGTTCAAAAACGACTAGATTTAAAAGTTATTCCAGTTTGTTCAAACCATAATAAATTAACGAAATATCTGCCTATCCCGTCTTATTTACGGAGTTTCCCGAGCTCCCATTCTCCTTTATAGAATCTTTAAATACATAAATTTGGAATATTTGAAAGTGTGAATTCATCCCAAGGTTAGATTTTGAGTCACTGTCTATCCTAAATGAGGTACTCTCGAGTTGCCATCAACACATTTTGAGCCTACACCGTCCAAGGAGTGATGAACAAGTGAATTGAGAACTGCTTATTACAGTTTTGAAAAGGTCACATGTTGATGTTAGAATAGAATCTAAAGAAGTTCAGAGAGAATCCGATTAATATTTAGAATATGCGAAGAGAAGACCTAACACAGACATTAAGTATATGGTTTCAGAATTGTCAACATAAATGTCCACATGGTTGTGTAATAGCTCTGGGAAATATAAAACGTGACCAAAGGTTAATTCTTTGATTGTTGCTATCAGTAACGAAAAGACTATAGACCGTCATCTGAAACATGTAAGACTTTGGCTTCTGAAGGGTGTTACATGTAGGCTGTAATGTAATCCAAAATTTGATCCTAAGAATGAAAACACAAGTCCTATCACTAAATAGTTCTATTAGAATCCAGGTTCGAATCTCGACGACGTACAAATATGGAAGGCGATGACGTCAGATGTGCTCCAATGTACGAATATCAACAATTCCTCAATTGAATCAATTTTTGTTTCCGAATAATTCCAGAATAAATTTCCATGAATATCTTTCAGAATTTTTTTATAAGAAAGTCAACTTGTTGAGTTTCCAGGAAAATAAATTATTAAATCCAAAATCAGATGAAAAACGAACAATCTGGCAACAAATAAAAATAACACCTTGTTCCTTCAAGATGTTAAAACTACTCTGACAGAAGAATATTAAGAATGCGTATTTAAACTCCAAAAACATCATTTCAAGTCTCGCGAGATGGGTCATGTGGTCTCTTACTACAAGAATCCATCACGTACGCCAGTGTAGCCCCACTTAAAAACCAACAATAAATAAACGTTGTTTACACATGGTGATCACGCAAGGAAAGTATGACCCTGACACTGACAAATCATTTTAACTGCCTGTTTACATTCTTGCCAGCCCAAGACAAACTAGGTTAACTAAAAATAATTCTCATGTAACACGTTTTACGTCTTAGATAAATAACATTTAGTAAAAGAAAATATCGAATTACTGAAAAAGAATTTCGAATCCTTTCAATAATCTTTACAATAAAATGTAATGAAACAAAAAAAAAAATAAAAAATAATTTTAAAACTAACACACAAGCAGTTTAATTACATATACGTAACACTTCCCCCCATAAAGAAAAAAGAAAGATTTATATAATAAAGCTTTCTTTTTTACCATATGTAAATTATACATGAGGTAAACAAAATTACATAAGAAAATTCTTATGGATTATATAAAGTGTATATGAAATAGTATTTCTATACACGGGAAAGTGCATCTGCAATCAAATTGTCTTTTTCTTTGATGTGCCTCATGTTCAGATTACCCTCTTGCAAAAACAAACTCCACCTTAATAATCTTTGATTTTTATTTTTCATCTTGTCGATGAAAGTAAGGGGGTTGTGATCACTATAGACAACAACCGCAGAAGGAGCCGAGCTAATGTAAACTTCAAAATGTTGCAATGCCAAAAGTAAAGCCAAACATTCCTTCTCGATTGTTGAGTAATTTCTCTGGTGCTTATTTAATTTCTTAGAGAAATAGCACACTGGGTGATCAATACCATTGCTGACTTCTTGAATCAATACTGCTCCAACCCCAAAATCACCTGCATCCACAGACAATTTAAAAGATTGATTTAAATTTGGAGCTGTTAGAAGCGGCGCACTTTTGAGTATTGCTTTTAACCTATCGAAAGCTTCCTGACATTTTTCGGTCCAGAGAAACTTATTTCTCTTACTTAACAAATTTGTCAGAGGTTCAGCAATATTGGAAAAACTGGAACAAAACTTTCGATAGTATCCGGCCATACCCAAAATCGCATTAATTGCTTTTTATTGACAGGCACAGGAAAATCAGAGATAACCTTCACCTTAGCATCAATAGGTTTAACTTGACCATGTCCCACAATATGTCCTAGGAAAGTTACACAAGCACGGCAGAACTCACTTTTAGATAAATTGATTGTCAAATTAGCATCAGTGAGTCTTTCAAAGAATTTCCGAATCGAGGCTATATGTCCTTTCCAGGTGTCGTTGTAGATGCTGACATCATCAATATAAGCATCACAATTATCTAGACCGGAAGTAATCATCTTCATCAAGCGGTGAAACGTACTTGGAGAACCATTCATCCCAAACGGCATTACTTTATATGTTGTTGTTGTTGTTGTTGTTGTTGTGGGGCTTAACGCCATTTTTCAGCACACGATAGGCTATACATGGCGGCAAGTATTAATGGTGGAGGAAGAAACCGGGAAATCCGCGGAAAGAACCACCGACCCACGAGAAGCTATTGGCAAGCTTTCTCACATATCCACATTCGCCAAATCCGAGACTTGAACCCACGCAGACAGAGGTGAGATGGCAGTGATCCGTAACGGAGAGCGCTTTTGACCACTCTGCCACTTGGGGTCCCTCACATTATTTAGACCAGAAGTAATCATATTCATCAAACGTTGAAAGGTACTTGGGGAACCCTACATCCCGAACGGCATTACTTTATATTGATAGAGTCCATCTGGAGTCACAAACGACGAAATTTCTTTCGCTCTTTCCGTAAGTGGAATTTGCCAAAATCCTTTCAGAAGGTCAAATTTGGTGACGTACTTGGCATTTCCAATTTTATCAATACAATCATCGATCCTTGGTAATGGAAATGAATTTGTTTTTCTCACACAGTTCACCTTCCTATAATCAGTGCACATACGGAAAGTTTTATCCGGTTTTGGAACAAGTATGCATGGTGAAGTCCAATCACTTTTACTGGGCTCTATGAAATCATTCTCCAGCAAATACTGAATTTCCTTTTTTAAGTATTCCTGTTTGAGAGGGTTCATCCTGTATGGATGTTGTTTCACAGGTTCTGAATCTACAATTTCAACGTTATGAAAAATTTTGTTTGTCCTCGTAGGAATATCCGGAAACAAGTGCTCATATTCGAATAATAACTGTTTAAGTTCATTTCTTTCTTGTTGTTGCAAATGTAAAAGTTTCTGGTCTAGATCTTTCATAATCTCCGAATTCCGAAGATTTGTTGCTCCAAGATCAACGGTGTCCAATTGAATTTCTTCACTTAAATCCTCATTTGGTGGGACAGGTACAACTAAATTAATTGTAATAATTTACTTGGCTATCTCTTTCAATATATAAGTACTCCATTAATTTATTTAGACCAGAGTACTATAATTATAATTTAACTCATTCATTTTCTTCTTTACTTTGTAAAGGCCGTAAAATCTAAATTGAAGAAAATTTTGACGAATGAGCAAGAAAGAATGAATTCTATTACAAGACTCAAATGTTCTCTCTAGCAAAGTTTTGTGAAACCATAGTTTCACTTTTGACTTGAATTGCGGTGTGCCAAATTCAAGCATAACATGCTGGAAAAGTCCAGACATGGAATTTGACCTTTGACCTGATTGGACAGATTTGGGAAGGCCAAATTGAGTAAAAAGCTTTATCAAAGCTTTTACTATAATATTCCTCAAAGGAATTGCCTCTGGGAATCTTGTCGACGCACACATAATGGTCAAGAAATATTGATTGCCTGACTTGGTCTTAGGGAAGGGACCAACACAATCTACCATAATTCTGCTAAAGGATTCGTCAAATGCAGGAATTGGTTGCAGATGAGCCTTAGGTATCTTCTGATTGGGTTTTCCTACCATTTGACAAGTATGACAAGATCTACAAAATTTACAAACATCACTTTTGATTTATGGCCAATAAAAGTGAGTCAAGATCTTGTGATAAGTTTTATTAATCCCTAGATGATCAGCCAGAGGAGTTTCATGGGCCAGACTAAGTATTTCCTGTCTGTAAGATTTTGGAACTGCAATTTGATAGTTCACTGACCACTTGTCATTAGCAGGTACCTCGGGAGGTCTCCATTTTCTCATAAGAATTCCATTTTTAATGAAATAACAGACAGGTACTTCAGTGGCTTCAGTTTCATTAATGGCCCTCTGAAACAAACAGGAGATCTCAGGATCTTTTTCCTGTTCGACGACAAATAATTGTCATTTATCACCCTGTTTAGATAAAATAGAATGAGTATTTAAAAGAGGATCACTGTGATCAATACCTTTCGATTGATCCAAATTAGAAGTGAAAGTGACCTCATCAAAAGCCTGACCAATACATGTGTCAGCTAAAGGAATATTTTCCTTATCAAAATCATTCTCAAGAGCTTTATTTGACATAGCTCTAGTAATTGCACAAGCTGGGTAAAAATCAGGGATTTCTTTTTCAATAGGATCAACTTTCTGATCCAAAGAAGGCTTGTCAGTTACAAGTGGATTAACCACAACCTTGTCTCCAGCTAGGTCGTTGTCTAGCAATAAATGAATGCCCTCAACTGGTAGGTTAGACACTATACCGACTGTCACAGGTCCTGAAACTAAGTCTGATGACAAATTTTCAGAATGGAGAGGAACATTAACAAAGCCGCACTCTACTCCCTGAATGAGAACACTCTCATTAGAACAGGACTTCTCAGAAGAAGGCACAATACCTGACACTAAAAGACTCTGAGAAGCTCCTGTATCCCTTAAAATTTTAATAGGGATAGGATTGGCCGAATCACCCAAGATGTTAGAGAACCTTTCGACATGAATGGTTCATAATTCTCCATAATAAAATCAGACTGGGGTTTAGGAGACCCAACAAATGTATTGCTTTCAATACATGACCGTGACCTTGATCTCTTAGAAATAAGAGCATTTGGGATAGGTCTATCTTGATTCTGATGCCTATATTTCAACTTGAAGCAATCAGAAATGACGTGTCCTTTTTTCTTGCAATAGGTACACGTAGGCAGAGACAATGATTTTGAATCAAGTTTATTAGAAGCTTGATTTTTAGAAGTTGTGCCAGACTGAATTTTAGTAGGAGTCGTATTAGGCTGAAATACCTTTCTACCAGTAGACTGCTGAGTGAATGATTTGCCTACAACAGGAACTTTATGAGTTAAGGAGTACTCATCGGCAGCAAGAGCAGCATTTTCCAAGGTATCAATCTTATGCTCTTCAAGATGATTCTTAATGTCATTAGGAACACATTTTTTGAACTCTTCATGTAACACAAGTTGTTCAAGACTTTCGTAATCTTTATTGACCTTTCTAGAAGAGCACCACCTATGAAATTGTTGTGCTTTTTCCCATGCAAATTCGACATAGATCTGGTCAGTTGGTTTTCTAGAAAACCTGAATTTTTGTCGATAAGCCCCAGGGACCAATGCATAACCCATCAAAATACAGTCCTTAACCAAATCATAGTCAGCACTATGCTGTACTGACAGGGATGCATAGATATTATGAACTCTACCAGTATGTACACATTGCAATAATAGAGTCCGGTACTCCCTTGGCCACCTGAAACTTTCAGCTACTTTTTCAAAATAAGGAAAATATCTATCTACTTCTTCTTCCAGAAATGGGGGTACTAGCTTGATATTTCTTATAACATCAAAAGTAGGGGAGTGTTTTCCTTTTTCCAGCTCTAATCCTTTCATTCTAATTTGAAATTCCCTTTCATCCTTCTCTCTTTGCATCTCTCTCTCTCTCTCTCTCTCTCTCTCTCTCTCTCTCTCTCTCTCTCTCTCTCTCTCTCTCTCTCTCTCTCTCACTCTCTCTCCTCAAATTGTAACTGCCTTTGTCTTTCTCTCTTTCTTCCTTATCTATTTGCATCTTTTCTATTTGATATTGAACCTGTCTTATCTCTAATTCCAACTTTTTAGCTGGACTTCCATTTTCAAAATTTTCAAACACTCCTCAGTAAAATTCAAAACATTGTCTACTTTTGATGATATTGTGAATGAAAGCATGTTGTTTTCACTAAAGATTTCACACAAAATGTAAAATAGTACTTGGGATTTAGAAACTAGGGGAATTTAAATTTCAAAAAACAATTTTCTGAAATATTTAACAAAAATTCATATATCCCGGACGAGCCCTCAATTTTCTCCTATTACGTGTAGGCTCGTACAAATGTAACAGAAGAAAAAAGTGAAGTCAAGAACCTTTGTATATTTTAACAAAATAATTTATTTCCCTAGAAAGCAATGTAAAAATTGATAAATAGGACTTACAGTTTGTGAATATAATCCAAAATTTAATCCTAAGAATGAAAACACAAGTCCTATCACTAAATAGTTCTATTAGAATCCAGGTTCGAATCTCGACGACGTACAAAGATGGAAGGCGATGACGTCAGATGTGCTCCAATGTACGAATATCAACAATTCCTCAGTTGAATCAATTTTTGTTTCCGAATAATTCCAGAATAAATTTCCATGAATATCTTTCAGAATTTTTTTTTATAAGAAAGTCAACTTGTTGAGTTTCCAGGAGAATAAATTATTAAATCCAAAAAATCAGATGAAAAACAAACAATCTGGCAACAAATAAAAATAACACCTTGTTTCTTCAAGATGTTAAAACGACTCTGCCAGAAGAATATTAAGAATGCGTATTTAAACCCCAAAAACATCATTTCAAGTCTTGCGAGATGGGTCATGTGGTCTCTTACTACAAGAAATCCATCACGTACGCCAGTGTAGCCCCACTTAAAAACCAACAATAAATAAACGTTGTTTACACATGGTGATCACGCAAGGAAAGTATGACCCTGACACTGACAAATCATTTTAACTGCCTGTTTACATTCTTGCCAGCCCAAGACAAACTAGGTTAACTAAAAATAATTCTCATGTAACACGTTTTACGTCTTAGATAAATAACATTTAGTAAAAGAAAATATCGAATTACTGAAAAAGAATTTCGAATCCCTGCAACAATCATTACAATAAAATGTAATGAAACAAAAATAAAAAAAAAAATAATTTTAAAACTAACACACAAGCAGTTTAATTACATATACGTAACAAGGGGTACACAAATATTTAAGAATTTGTAATGCACAGCTACAAAACTTGAAGCGTTGCGCAACAGTTCAGACAAATATAAATACCAAGGGTGCAAATGGCTACAACAGGTGTCTCATACTCAAATCACCACGAGGGCTACATGTGTACTAGTACATTATCCCGAGGGCCGCATAACTGAAATCTTTTTATATAGAGAAAGCGGCTCATATAAATGGTAGCCAGTTGACATATTGTTAACAAAACGTAATCTATTTAACAACAAATTATATTCTTAATTACTTTACAAATTCCAGGCCGCGTGTTTGATACGCCTGGGCTACACTATATTATTTAGAATGAAAAGCACGCCGTTAAAACAGTCATTTTAGAAACAATGCAGAATCAATGTGAATCGTTTGATGTAATATAAGATATAGTGTACATCATAATATTACTGGTAGTGCAAATCATGTTCCCTATTATATATGCTCTACACCCAAAAGGTACACTGAATTAATCCACCAGAGTAATATGTAACAAAACACAATATGTTGCATGCAAAAAAAACATAATACTATTCCTGTCTATTCAAAAGTCTCCATAATCAGACTTTATGTATGCCTAAAATTATATCCCCGATAGTGTAGTTACACTTACAAGGTGCCAAAATAGTGCAGTCTATGTTTTCTTAATAATATTATTATTCAATACTACGCAAACAATGTCAGGTATATAATATCATATTGAATTATGTATTATACAACATTTTCTTTTATTGTTCTCAAGTTGTCTATTTGTGTTTTTCTTTCTGATTCTTTTACTCGCCTAATGATAAACGCTTTGTTTGACGCATTTGTTTCACCCACATGTATATATCAATGAATTAACACAACTCGTCTAAATAAATGTTAAATGCACAAATTCAATAACAGTATAATAAACGATTGTTTTAGGATGAATATTAACGTAGATATGCATTCATAAATTCACATAAACATTTACAACACATACCAAATGGTCCTTCTGGACCAAGATTGGCATCCACAAGTTGTCAAGCAGCTTCACGGCAACAGATGCCAGTTCCGCACTGGCATGAACTCGTGCACTTGGTACCATTAGATGTGTTGGTTGTCACAACCTAAGTATTTAGAGAAAGTGATACTGATGTTAACAAAATCCATAAGGAAAACATGTTATAGTTGGCGATTGATATAAAAGGGTCCTAACGAAAACCAATTTTGCGAAAGAAAAGTCTGGATTGAAAATTATTTCTTGAAAACTTATGTACATACAAATATGTTTAAATGTCTTATTTAAACATCTGCAAAGAAATCTTTAAAATTGAAACGTGTAAGAGGACTAATATAAATATCTATGCACACTTAGCAGTTAATAAAGGAACAATTCAATCATTGCAATGTATAAGTATATTAACATGGAAAGTACCATTCTTACGCACTTTAATCGTAGTTTCATGTTTATTGTACATTTTTGTTTTTCATATGCCTTCCATATCATTTGTGTCAACACAGAGGTTAAACAACACGTTTCTGTATACAAAGTTGCTATAGGTGAAATGATTAATTATCCCTAGCATTAAATGGCAGTTTGCCAGTTTCTTTAATCACATTCTGCTGTATCAAATACTTAAAGAAGTATGACGAAAAATTTATATTTTTTTCAATGCTAATATTTAACAGTCGTTCATGATAATTATGTCCTGTGTTAAAAAAGAAGAGAACTCACCTCTTGTAAGAATGACAACTGAAATACACAAACAATGAAAAATAGTTATACAATTTACTCTCCTCCACTGAAGATGTTTTAAATTCTTTCTAATACACAGTAACCATACTGTGATGTTTTGACGCAACATAAATACGTTATACTCTATCGCACACAACTTGAATTCAGAGACCAGATAACCAACAATGTTGTTTCCAAGATTTTCCTATTTCACCAAATGGACACACATCTACATTTACTGCAATGACATATCATTACATTATCTCACAGCAACATTGAAGCAGAGGATATGC
>JAECUM010060463.1:0-27975 GCA_016617855.1 Megalonaias nervosa
TGCCCATAGGTAAAGGTTAATTGTTACGTGGCAAGCTGACTGCCACAAGATTCACTCAGTAATGTGCTGCCATCTTTCAAAATTCACACCGTTATATGGGTAGCATAATCTAATCAAGTGTAAAATGTAATTAGACATTCCTTTAGCGGGTAATATAGTCTGATCAAGTATAAAGGTTATGAGACATCCATTTATCTGGTAATATAGTCTAGTCAAGTGTTTAAAGTTACGAGACATCTCTTAAAGCAGGTGATATAGTCCAATAAAAGTCCAGTAAAAGGTTATAAGACATTCGTTTAGCGTGTACAATAGTCTAGTGAAGTGTACAAAGTTACAAGACGTCCCTTTAGCGGAAAATAAAATCTAGTCAGTTGTACAATGCCATGTTATTATATGCTTGTTTTTTTTTTTTCTCCGATAACTTTACCTTGTCAGAATCGTGCATTATTTTTCCATATTTTTCATAATGCACGACACGTGTCTAAAAATAGTATAGTGTATTAGGAACTACTTTGTAAACAAACAATGCACGCTCATTTAGTACACGTTTAGCTTTTGATTTATTAGATTTGTTTGTGGAAGAATTAAACAAGCTGTTTCGTTAAATTGAAAGTGGAGTTGATAAAGTTGAAGACGTGGACTAGTTCATTGAGTCACAAATGAAAGAGTCAAATAAACAAACGAATGAACGTGATATTCGCAATGTCAACAACAAACGCAAGAGACGCATTGATTGAAAATACCATTCTGATCATATAAGCAGATATTTAGAAGAAATATTCGTAACATTTCGCAAATAAAATGGTTCAGACTATGACGAGTGATCTCTAGGGTCTAAAGAATAGCACAGAAAAGCATACTAAGGCCAAGGGCTATCACATATCTCTCGGAGACGTAACATTTTACGAGCCAATCGAAACACACAATTCGATGAAAAACATGCAACCGAAGGTTTTAGTGGGAAACTAAGAGGCTCAGAGCCTGAAAGTCAAGACGACGAGAAAGTACTATTTCCGCTAGTTAAATGGCATGTCGCACAACAGCTGCTTTGCAATTTTTCCCGTTGAACTATTTTGATACAATGTTAGGCTAGCGATAGAAGACCTATAATGTATGATACAGGTCATAGCTGAGGTCCCGCCAACGGCGAGCATGCAAATGACAGGGCATAAAAATATGTCTTTTGCAGCTCCTGTAAAGAATGGTAACAAATATATTTAAATTTATGCATCGTGAATTTCCTCGAATTTCCTCGAATTTGTACTTTCTTAGTTAGAACTGCAAATCCGAATGACATGGTATACACCGAAAGTGTATTGTATTTCCATCTGAAATCACATTCCCCTTACTGCACTGAATTGACCCAACAAATCCAGTCCATTGTCAGCAGAAAAGCAGAATTGAGTTGATTCAATAGAAAAACAAAATCAGTTCATTCCATACCAACTGGTAAAGTTTCTTTCAATTCGCATTCATTCAAAATATGACTCAAAATTTTAAGTTTAAGTATACCAAAGCGAGAACTTTTTAAAACAAACGTCAAAAGTTGCTGGGCTATGCTGTGTGCGCAATAATATAGTTACTGTGTATTGTTGAATCTACGGTTGTGTCTTTATTTTGAAATACAGCATAAATTCTGTTTCTTTGTTTGTCGTAGTGTATTCCTTTGTTATTTAGCCCTAGGTAAGAAAACGAAATGAGCATATAAGAAAAAGGTCACTGCATTTGTGTGGGAAAATATGAACTCTTTTTCTCGGACTAATACTACACTAAGGTCGTGCAGTATTAGTCAGAAAACAAACATCGTTTATATTTTCCCATACAAATGCAGTAACCTATAATTCATAAATATATTCAGGTTAGAATATCAATAACAATAAGTTCAATATCTTTCACAGAAAATCTAGAACCAAAATCTTTGACAGAAAGTAAGATGCTATAAATTTCATCTAGTGAGGCAAGAATGGATTGCAACATACATAGCATTTTGTTTTTCAGAGCAATTACTTAGCAACTCTCTATGGACCTATTGCAAACCTACTATGATAAGTAGGGCATATGCACGGGCTTTTTGTGCCGGAAATATTTTCAACTTTCAAGTCAATATAATATTTAATATGGGAATACATGTTGTAGGGATCATATGCCTGCAGTTAATATATATTACGCAATGACGAAATGTATGAGGGCTTACATGCCACCTGACATAATTTGGTCTACACTTGATTTAGAATAAACAGTGATCATTAAAATACGAGTAAAAAGATTTTCGTTGCTGATTTCCCAAGAATCGTTGCTGCCTCCAGCGACCTTTCCTGGGACTTCAAAATTGCAACCCAGGAGGCCTGATATTCTAGTTTACGGAAATGTACAGCTACGTGCACATGTGCATATGCACGAACACAAAAGAGCGTACGAATTCACTCTAGATTCGTGCTCTTTATTCTCTGCATTGGCTGACTAAATGTATATAATAATATATATGACAATACATTAAATAAGAATAAAATATACCTCATATCGATGAAGTAAACGTAGGTCAACTTCATTCACATTTAAACTTGTCTAAATGTAGAACACATGGATAATATTGGAGAGTGAACACACCAATTGAAGATTATTGGTGATGTAATGTGGCGAATTTTGAAGACTTATTGAAACTTAATGTGAATAAATTGTGCATTGAAGTTAGTTTAGTCAAGCCAAAAGGTCTTGAGAAAGTTCACTGATATTTCTTTTATTTCATCTCTGAAACATAAAAGGGTCTACGTCAAGCTTCAGTAGAATTTGACCGAGTACACAGCGTACATAGAATTTACAACCGTATCAGTCGGGAGAGGACTTTATGTCAAATAATTGATCTTCAAAGGAAAGCTAATTGCAGCATATTCTAGGCTGGTGAAATCTGATGAAAGACGTGATTATTTGGGCAGAATTTTAGGAACAGTTACTTCCGATTGGTCAGTAAAGAATTAAGGCGTACACTTTGGGAAACTAGAATTTAGGGTACCAACTTGCTCAGAATTCTTCAGTTCGACTCTTGCCTTGTGAGAAGACTAAAGGTCTAACTCCGTGGGAACAATAGAATTGTGTTTCCCTCGTTAACGAAGAAAGGTCAGATAGCTGTCTTGGGAAAAAAAACGACAGGCTATAGAGATTTGACACACGATTGTGTGCGGATAAAGAAAGAACAGCATTAAGGAAACAGTTTTATACTCAGAGAGAGAGAGAAAGGAAAGGAGAAGGGGAAATCCGCATCTAAGAGAGGTCGGAATAAACAGGAGTCAGAAAGAGGACCAACGAGCACGCATTAGACGTGGAAACAAGACGAGAGGAGACAGACGCCAGGTGATGCTGTCAAGAGTGGAATTTAACTCAAAATTCACTACTCGTAATATGATGTAAATTGAACACTGCGACTAAATTCTATCAATGAGAATCCGTTGGATTGAAAGTGAAATTTTGGTCATGTATTAATTGAAGGTGAAATTTTGGTTATGCATTAATTGATTACATTTATTTTAGTAAATCTGTTGTATTAGTTGAAAGTGAAACTTTGGTTATGTACTGATTGATTAAATTTATTTTTATTTATTGGTAAAGGGGGCTCGTAGTTGTTATTTCTTTCAATAACCTTGCTCAGCTATCTCTTAACGTTCCATCTATCCGTCCACACTGGGCAATAACACCGTGGGAGGTCATTCCCTAGTTAACGAACGCCAAATCAATTAAAGAGGCTTTAATGTTTTAAAGTCCCCCGTTAAAGGTGACATTACTTAATGTCAGCTCCTATAACTTTCAACTGTATTAAGTTCTGAAGTTTTGTTTAGCCGTCGATTTAGTTTTCATAATACGGACATACTTGTATATTATATCTGAAATATAATTCGATTCTAATGTCAAAAGATAAAAATAAAATTATGGATATTAGTTTTCTAAATTGTTTCAAACTGAGCATGTATGAAAGGGGTTTAACGGCACATCAGCACAACACTGACTATTCGATGCCAATTTAATAGATAAGTCCTAAGCTGTAAAGATAAAGAAATAAAAAGATTTAGCCTTCCAATAAACGCCAGAATTGCTCAGACAAGTGTAGCCTTTGACAGAGTACGTGCAGAGGTATCGGACTAGGGGCACAGAGGCATCAGTTTACAAACAAAACTGAAGATCAACAGAGCCATTGTGTTGCCCATCCTGATGTATGCATGCAAAACCAATACGGCGTACAACCTCTATGCCAAGAAGCTGAACCATTTTCACATGGGCTGCCTCAGGAAACCGATGATGATAAGACGGCAGGACAGGGTCACATATACTGATTTTCTCACACTAGCATGGATTTAAAACATCCAGATTCTGCTCATGAAACCACAGATGGGATGAACAGGCCATGTCATAAGTATGTCAATAGTAAGACTACCAAAGAGGATCTTCTACGGCAAGCGCTGAAGGAGAGAGAGAGAGAGAGAGAGAGAGAGAGAGAGAGAGAGAGAGAGAGAGAGAGAGAGAGAGAGAGAGAGATCGATCAGCTAAGTAAGAACAAATGCTTTGAAGATTTCTTCAAGTGGTCCTTGAAACTCTTCAACATTGTCCCTGAGTCTTGGGAAAATCTCGCACAGGATCGTTTCTACTGGTGCAGTCTTATCCATACTAGAGCTACAAACTTTGAACTGAGAAGAAATGCATAGGCAGTTCAGCAGCATTAGCAGCGTAAATCTCGGACGTGCAGCACGTCTTCTATTGATCAAGCAACCCCATGCAGCATCCCTTGTGCAGTGTGCCACAGACAGTTCAGAGCATTGTATTCCCATGAGGTCAACTTTCGAATTTGCAGTTTGCCCACCAGTCCTACGCTGATAACTGTACGAGGGGTATTGAACAAGTTCTGAATATTAGTGCACTGTACAACAAAATCCTTGATTAGTGAACAGTATGTGAGTGCATCCCCTCAATGTACTCTCCAAACACATGTATACACTTATCAGTTTGACTATCCAGTTATTAAATGCCATAATAGGAAACAGCAAAGAATCATTCGAACCTAAATCAGGACTGTATGGAAGATGTGAGAACTCTTGCATGGATTGGCGACTATCTTTCAAACAATAAAACCACCTCAAAGTGTAGGATGTAACAGAGCATTACATTTGTAAACTTTATCCAAGTCTGCCCTGATATTAGTGGGAGAGTACCCTAACAGAACCCGGATTTAAAGCATTCTTGGTGCAAAGCAGCCGTTTCCAATATGTTTATGTCACTATCATTTTGAAAAACATGTGTTACGCGACACACACACGCACATGTCACTATCATTTTTAAAAACATGTGTTATGCCACACACACGCACATGTCTCTGCAGATATCAAGCGAGCTGCAAATTATTTTGTCTGTGTAAATTTGTTGACAGGTTGGAAGAAACAGAAAAATTATAACAAAATGTTCGGAACCTTTCAAATGCCCTCCACCCCCCTTAGTGCTGGGTTGACAAATATTGACGTAGATAGTCCTTGTAGCCACCTCAGAATGTTGAAAATTTATGAACAGTGCATCTGCAGGACAGGACACCGTTAAAAGTTTATGCTCCTTCAGGCCAGAGAGAAATTTAGGCAAACGTGGAAAGCTACATGACATAAGGAATTGTTTTATGCAGGTATCAATTTGTGCAAATGTGCTAAAAATAATCCATCATTCAGTAAATCTAGTAGGAAATGATACAGCTCTAGTGACCTGTTTCTGTGGAAATTCGTGTTTACAAGAACTTCTTCGCAGCCTAAAGTTAACATTGCACGAGGGAAAAAATAAATACTTGGTAAAATTGTTCAAATTGTTGTCCCCAAGAGAATGCAACTGGTTTGAAAAGTAATGTTAAAGGATGCGCAGTGTACATTTCAAGATGATTTGTTACAAGTTATCAGTCTGGGCATTTGGTTTCAAGATTTATATTTGAGAAAGGAATCTATAGGCGTAAACTGTAGCTGACAGTGACGAGAGGAAACAAATCAAGCTGTGTCTGAAAACCGCACGCTTTTGAAACATTTGCGCAGCGTACTCGTATCATCTTCGATCCAAAAGGGTCATCTTTGAGGTCTTTACATTAGGAAATACTGATCTCTTGTTTCATCGCCTGCAAGCTCTGCACGTCTTATCTAAAACATTCTGCACAGAGAAATTAATAAAACTGAAAGATAAAACACTTAATTGGTATATTCATGAGGCGTTAAGAGAAACAATCTCGAATTTGAAATAGAAACGAAAGTATACCTTTCCACATGAACATATTGGATTATGTTGACTTAGAAAGTATATGATGAAAGTATAGTAGCGTACTGA
Organism: Megalonaias nervosa; assembly: GCA_016617855.1. Taxonomy (NCBI): domain Eukaryota; kingdom Metazoa; phylum Mollusca; class Bivalvia; order Unionida; family Unionidae; genus Megalonaias; species Megalonaias nervosa. The sequence goes on from JAECUM010060463.1 coordinate 6,334, forward strand.
ATTCATATAGCTAATGAACAAGGCATTCATTATCTAAATTTGAGCAGCGAGCCTGACTCTGTCAGCTTCTGAATGATAATTTATTAAAAAAATATTGATACTTTTCAAACCTGTCAAAATTAATTCATTGTCTTATGTTTGTTTATAAATTTTCATTTATCATGTGCGTGAGTTTGTATTAAAGAGATGTCGTTTATCCTGACATATGACCTAGCAGAGAAATTTATCAATGTCATTGTGCAATGGATTTGTAATTATTAATTAAGATATTTTGAGAAGGATACACGAAATAGAGATATATTACACACGCCTTGAGAAAGATATGTATGTTGAGAAACGAAAGAATAAATAAAAAAGTAATTTACATCAAAATATATCCTCCTGTGTATATACCTGGTTGAGAAACTCTGTGATACGAAACGAATATTTAACATTATTTCAAACAATACACTGGTATTGTATCTCTGTCTCGAGAATCGAGTAATGAAATGTGTCATGGCGAACGTTATCTTTTGGATATTCAAGCTTTTATTGTAGGAGAAAAATATCATAACATCCATCAGGAACAAAAGAACGTTCTAAGTATGTCTCCTCTGTCAAATGAAGTTCTCTTACACTACAATCATCAAGACAGTAAGAAGATTTGCTCTGGATAAAGGTATTCATATCAGCGTTGAATTTTCATCAGGAAAGGTTAATGTAAACAGTCACCATTATTAGAGGTCGCGCTTGAGTCTTTGTAGCTGGAAAATTGCATTGCCACTAGATAGTTTATCTAAAGATATTTTGTTTGTGTGTTTCTTATTTTATCTACAAAGCATTTACATAAATAGCAACTGACGAATAGGATTGACTTAATTATTTTACAAACAAAGTTGAGAAACATACGCATCTGTTGTTCATAATAATCTTTTTTGTAGCAAAATAACTCTTAAACATAGCTCCAATGAGATGTGACCTACATTCTTATAATTTTGATTTTATTGTTTATAAAAGTAATGAAATCATATTTTTGATCAAATGAAGTCGGTCTTTGGTTATGTCGTTGGTTAAGTTAAGATGCTATATTCAAGAAGAACTAAGTAATTAATTAAACATTACATAAGGAGTTGGGCGATTTGTTCTTGATCATATTATATTGACTAATTGATTGATGTCTAACGGCACATCAACACATGAAAGTTTATTATCGCGCCATGGCAAGATAAATAAATTGCATCGGAAAGAGTCATGCCACGCCGACCAACCAGCCTGGTTTGTGCAAGATTCAAACCCGCACCTTTCTGGTCAGGAATTCGGCACGCTGTCCAGGAATTGCTGTGGTTTCCACATACGTTATCGAATGATGTAAGTTTTATTTATATATTTATTTACAGACAATAAAATAGTCGTTGTTAATAGTCTTATTTATCAACTTTGAAATAATATTTGTCAATATACTTATTTAACGACTTTGAAATAATCGTGGTCAATATACTTATTTATCGATAATCGTTGTCAATATACTTATTTATCAATAATCGTTGTCAATATACTTATTGATTGCCATAAGAACTTTCACAAGATAATATAGAGCATGTATAAATCGAAACTAAATCACAATATCTATTTATTAGTCCAAATATTTATACTCTTTTTCCATGGTTACAATGTACTCAGATATATATGAAACACCCTTAAACGTAGCGTCAGTTTATTACTCATATTCTTCAGTATACTTCATAACCTTACCTTTGTATTAAGATCGTTTTAAAGTCAAGCGTTTCGTACAGAAACAAACTGTTGTCACCGGCAATGCTATCAAAACTGTGAAACAAACCGTTTCAAAAGTACTTATTTGATATAGAGATCGACGAAGTATTTATTGAGGTAATGCAGGCCACCAGCCCAAATTACATAATACCTGTAACAGTAACAAATAACGTGTGCGATGGAAAAAGAGATTCATAAACAAATGACGAACTATGTCATTATTAGTTATCAGAGTTTAAATTACAATAATCTTGGAGTTCTTTTGCTATGCTTGAATGGGTAGAATAAAATGTACATTTGCTTCTACTGGGCAGGACAGATAAAAAGTTCTTCTCCGAAGAGTTCACAAAAAGAATTTTAGGTAAATATAGTTTACGGTACAATTCAAAAGATCCACATTCACATACAAAAAGATTTGTCATTTCGTATTTTTTAATGGGGTAAATGTGATGTGGGTTACTAGACCAAGTTACATAATATGTGTAACATAAACAAATAGTTAAAGCATATGAGAGAGAGAGAGAGAGAGAGAGAGAGAGAGAGAGAGAGAGAGAGAGAGAGAGAGAAATATACATAAACAAATAATGAGATATGTAACTTTTTCGTCATACTGTACAATACGGGAATCCTGAATTACCCTGAAATGCTTAAATTATTCTAAACATTATGACGAACATGTTTTTATTCATTATAAGGTTATTGCATTAGGTGCCGATGGTTCTCATTTGTATGACTGAGAATTGTTTTATTTCTGTGAAATTATGCATTGTATACCAACAACTTATTTCAGTAATGTAGATTGATTAGTTTTGCTATTTGTAGGTTAGATAAAGATATCGAAGCTATTATAGAAAAAAACCCGTAAAGTTTCTTCACCTTCTTAAAAAAATTGTTTACGTAAAATATTCTAATTTATTTTCATTATTACTGTTATTGTTGTCTGTATGGCTGGAATTAAAGGTGACTACTAACATGTATCAACAGTTACATATCAGTGTGTGTGTGTGTGTGAGTGTTTCTGTGTGTATGTGATAGAGTAACAGCTCTTTCAGCATAATTCTTTAATAAATTCACTTGACGCCTTAGGAATTATTGTTTTTTTACTACAACTCTAATGGTAGGGTTTAGAATTGGTATGTAATTACACTGAAGTAAATTTATGGAAGGGCACCTAATCGCATTACACGTCAGTACAATAAAATTCGTTTTCGCCGGAGCAATAAAACAGCCATCTTAACACACACACACACACACACACACACACACACACACACACACACACACACACACCTGTTATTTCATGAGAAAATGTAAATGCACCCAAATAATTTTGCTTCTTCTCAACTGCTTTCCGTTTCTGAAACCATGTACATGGCTAGCTTTTGTTTCTTACTTGTGGATATTCGACCGCATGAGAAGCAATTCAATACAGAATAAAGCAAGAGTGTTTGTAGTTTTATTTTTCGAATGACATGTACTCAACAAGCATACATAGTTATTTGCAAAAATATGCACTCGTTACGTACATGTACAGTGTTTATATGTAGGTAGTTACGTACGTAAGCAGGTGTGTACATGATGGAGAACTGCAGGTCTCCTTTCAAGTCTGCAGCTTGCTCATTTGATTTACTTCAACTGAATAGAAGTTTAACACCCCTACTTTAAAGTACAAAACCGATGGCACAAATGATAAAAAGAAAACAATTTTTTTTTCGCTATATTATTTTTTTATATATAGATTTTTGCTTTGAACAAAATATTTCAATACTACATAAGCAGTCGTCATTTTCATAAAACAAACAGACGTCTAGTTAGATTAACAGACAAATACAACCATAGATGGCTAACGGGTATACGGACAGACAAATGGATCGGCGGACAGACAAATAGATCGCCGGACAGAGAAATGGATCGGCAGGAACAGGAACAAATAGCTTGGATACGGATCAATTAATTTAAACACGACCCAACAGACGGACAAAATGATGAACAGCCAGACGAAGAAATCAACAAACAGCAAACGGACGGATGGACAATTGGCCAAAGGATATTTAAAGAAACTGGTGGACAATCAAACGTATGAACGAATAATAGGATGGAAGGACGTACAAATATATGAACAAATAAACGGATGGCCACATATTTGGACAAAAATGAAAATACTTTGTCGTTGTCGCTATCAACATTATTATGGATACAGTTGCGCAGCATTAATGTTACATTCGTATTTTGTGCTATAAGTGTCCTAGTGTTTACTCTTCTAAGTTTAGACTAGTGCATTCGTATTTAATGTTATAAATGCCCTAGTCATTACTATTGTTAAATTTAGACTAGCGCATTCGTATTTAATGTTATAAATGTCCTAGTCATTACTATTGTTAAGTTTAGACTAGTAGGTTAGTGTTCCAGTGTTTATCTGTATGTACTTGTGTACCCATCAAACGACACGGGGGTATATATTTTGTTGTATTTGAAGTATTATCTGGTCGTATTTTACGCACGTTATGTTCACCACACTCTCTATAGACAAAATTATAGAAGCGTAAAGCATATATTAAATCATTTTTTCTTTTAAAAAAGTACAGTCCATTGCAGTTTGGATCACGGCACCCATGCAAAAAATACACTTTCAGACACTGTATCATATGCCTATTTGTTGAACTGAGGCCCAAAACACAAAGTTTCATTTTGTTTATCAAATGAAGATCTTTCTAGAATAATGAGTTCATCTCAAGTCATAATCAGTCTGATTCAGTTACTTCAAAGTTTACTCCTCTCTATTCAGTGCGTTTCAGTAAAAACATATACTACTCATCTCTCTCGATAGATTGCTCTCAACTGTACTCATCAGTACAGCTCTATTTCGCCGTCTATAAATTCTCGACAGGAAATTTACAATTTATTTCCAACAAGTTGATAACTCAACAAATTCACATCAATTTGATAAACAAAAAAATTGTAAAAAGTAGTCTGCAAGGAGTACTTGCATGTATATGTCATATCTTCGCACAAGTAGAGCACACTTAACAAACTATCGCGTTGGGCGATGCATGCGCTGTCTGTTAAATATCGTTCAGAAGGGTATCTTTCTGACTAAAACTGCGGTTTCAGCGTTCCTTTACCATATCGTCAGCTGAAGTAATAATGCCTGCACATGCCTATGACGTCATAGGCTACCATTCTGAACTCTGGTCGATATTGTAACATTTTATATGGAGAAAAAAGTCTATGCAGGAAAATGTATTTGTTTTACCCGATTTAAGGACCGTTCGGAGGGTTGAGCGAACCTAGTAATATTCGCAGACGAAACTATTCTTTTCACTTCGAGAAAGCTTTCCTAGAGAGGGGATATCGAAACACTTCTGGTCCATAATGTTAACTGTGTGAACGAACATTTAACGAATTATCGAAGATTTAGTAGTATAGACTGATTAATGGACATATAACATACACCATTGTTCTGTACAAGTTTAAATGTCAAAATAAAACCATTTGTTTTTTACTTGGAGTGAAGACTACGATTGCTAAACTTGCATTCAGTCCGTATGGACCAGATATTCTTCCATTAAAATACATTTGTTGATTACTCAGAGCCCGTTAAGAATGATAAATGGCAGGAACAAGTTTTAAGTTTGCTCGATGAAATGTAAAACGCTTCATAAATCAATGAAATAGATTTTTATTGGTTGGCTGGATGAAAGAAAATAAACTTAATGAGCTCACGTTGTCAATGTCTGAAACTTAAAAGATAAGCCAGACGGAAAATATACGTACTTGTATCTGACACAAGCGTTAACTAATGTAGACATTGTCCTAGTTGTTTCCGTATGGCGATTTAAATCTAGTATCTTATTTGTACCGACACGTGTCATGCTTGTCATGGCTACACCTACAAACAACAATTTTCTGTAAGTGGTAATGCCTGTATCAACCTTACCCATCCTGACATCCTCCCTGACATCTTCCATGAGATTAACGTATCCTGTTTCCTTGTTGGTGATCACTGTTCCCTATAAATGATCATTATTCCGTTTGTCTAACTCATAAGAAGAAGAACGCAAATAAGAATTCACATTCCAACATGAAATACCTAAGCTTAGAAAAATGCTGAAAATGGATTTATCTCTGAACTGTCTCAAAAAATTACCTCACTCTCCTTTTGTAAAACAGACCCGGATTATGATTTGTCTATCTAAAACAAATGTTTCGTACTATCATTATAAAACACGCTCAAAAACAAATTTAAATTATTGAATGTTGAAAACAACCAGAATGGTAAACTACTGAAATCAACGATTGCCAATCTCTGATTCATTTAAAGAAGCAATTACTTGCAGTATCACTTATTGTAGATTTCCAGAGTCGTTGATATTAGCAAAAGTATTCTCAGTTCGTATTGAAAGGAGATGTATGAGCCATCTTACTATCGATCTAGGTCGTTTCTATCTGAACATTCAAACGATATTTAAAAACATGTCATTAAGCATCTTTTCGGACATCTTAACATGTAACAACTCCTACATTAGTCATAACCTTGTTTCCGAAATAAACATTCATGACGAAACTTATGGACCAGTGGTTACAATCTGCTAAATCCAGTGAACTTACTCGCTCAATCGTCATTGATTTTTAAACCAGAATTCAAGTTGGCGGACTATTTGCTCATTAAATAACTATCAGCCAACAAGTTTAGCTCGGCATATTTTCTTGGTTCACATAATCTCGAGAAGATCACAGGTTATTTGTACCGGTAAATATACTTCTGATTGCAGTCATATGCTAAGTTGTGTTCCTCAAGGTTCTACATTAGGACTTCTTCTTTTTCTATTGTTTATAAATGACTTAGCTTAGCATCCAGTGCGTTTTAACACCGATTTCTTAAGTGACAATTCTACTCTGGTAAATGTCTCAACTCTAATGAAAACAAACTTCAGATCGATCTCATCAATCAGATCGATCTCGTCAGTCAATCAATTTGTTGTAAACAAAGCAGAATGTATATCAATTCATCTGAAAAGAAATACATGACATTAGGAGCACGACAGCGCTTATCTACTGACATGAAATTACCTATCAATCAAAATAGCTCCAACGTGTCTTGTGTTAAATCAAAATCTTCTCGACATCTACATTTATCAACATCTAAGTTGTAATTCACATGTCGATCATGTATGTGCAAAGGTGGACATAAGAATTACTCACTTAGATTAATGTTGAAATTTCTACTTCCCAAGTCGCTTGAACTTTATTTTTCCTGACATGTACTGCCATAATACACTACTGCTGTGCCATATGGGGAGACTCGTAAAACTAGAATTTATCCAGAACTGATAAACTCCAGAAAAAAAGCAGAATGAACCATTCTGTAACTTCCTATTTCGACTTCCTGGAAAGTTGTGTTTTCCTTTTGCAATGGCTACCAATACAAAAGCGTATTGTTTATATTAAAGGAATCATGCTCTAATAGTCATTCTGCAGATTATATCTCCAAACCTAATCGAACTAAAATCGTCAAATACTGAGCGTAATCCCAGATCTACTACTAATAACAAACTCCAGATTCCAAGATCGAAAACCAATAATTTCTAAAGGTCTTTTACTGCATCAGCATATACCTCTTGAAATTCCTTACCCCTGTTTATATGACATTCAAATTCCCATGCTTCATTTGAAATCTCACTTAAGAAATTCTTTTTTTTACCGTTTGTAATGATATATTAAGGCTTCCCAGTACAGAATTATTATATTCTGCAGTAATAGGTGTGTATTTTATTTTACTTTTGTCTGTATAATTTCTGACATGCTGAAATGTGTACACCTGTGTATAGAATATGTGAGTGTATTTGCGAGTAAACATGAGTGTGTTTAAGTGACTTTCGTATGGCATAAACATTAAATAGATAATAATAATAATAATAATAATAATAATAATAATAATAATGTTTATTTGAAATACAAACCACTGGCCATTGATACATACCCATACCTCAAGCAGTAGAAAGAAATATTATTGAACGTAACAAAAGAACATCTTATCTATTGGAAAGTAATAAATGAAAGTAATCCTTATTGCATTTTTCGAATTGGGTGAGATACAAGTATATACTGCACAGTAATCAAACAAACGGATTTAAGGGTATCCCTAAAACTTGCATGGAGCAAGTTTTGTGATATTGATCTAAAGTCTTATGTAGGAGGAGTCGTTGATAAAACGGTTTCTCTAACCTTGAAGGCTTTTATAGTAAACATTGCTAAATTAGTCATCAGAATTTTATTAGTGTAATTTTGTATAAAAGATGTAAATTTGTCTAAAGTTGGATTTTTATATACAAAGGTGGGTAAATATTTTCTTCGCATTTCTCCATATAACGGACAAGCAGTAATAATATGGAATTCATTTTCGATGTTAAGGTTACAAATCTGACATAATCTTTCTCATAGCAAATACTTTCATATCTTCTCGTATTAACTCTGATTGGAAAGTTTCCCACTCTAAGTATAGTGATTATATAACAAAGACCGCTATCTCCCAACAATTATAGATATCTTTGACAAGTAAATTCTAAGCTTAATAATAATAATAATAATAATAATAATAATAATAACAACAACAACAACAACAACAACAATAACAATAACAATAATAACAACAATAATAGTAATAATAATAACAACACTACTACTACTACTACTACTACTACTACTACTACTACTACAACTACTACTACAACTACTACTACTACTACTATTATTATTATTATTATTATTATTATTATTATTATTAATGAATTCTTAACATAAATTAATCAGTTTAACTTCTTTTCGGTCAACGGAAACCACACAATCCATAAACACCCAAGGCCGCACTCATCAAAATGTGCGATACAAGTCGGAAGCATTTACTCTCTTTCTCTCTCTCTCTCTCTCTCTCTCTCTCTCTCTCTCTCTCTCTCTCTCTCTCTTGTGTTCGAACAATTTGCAATCCGCAGCAATCCATTTTTATTCAACAGTTTTCCAATGTAATGAGTGATGGAGATAATAATGCAATGAGAATTTATTCAAACCAAGTACAAATCTAAGTATTGTCTGAATAATTTTGGCCCTGGATTGTCTGCTTTTAGTTTGGGTCGTTTTTACACTGCATAATTTAAACGCCATCTCTCTCTCTCTCTCTCTCTCTCTCTCTCTCTCTCTCTCTCTCTCAATGCCTCTAAGGAACAAAAACTACGGGGTCATGAATTAAGGGCATATTTTGTGTAAAATATGGCGTCGAGTTTTGGAGTGGAGTCCGGAGCGGTTTCTGGAGTGTGGAGCCTGGGTAAAGTGGAAGCATTGATTTGTACGTCGGTATTACCATGTGTTTGTGTGTATGCGTCACATTTCAATCTCGTTTTATATATAAAAATACGTCACTGAGGCATACTCCTTCTTGTCATGTCATTGAAGGACCAGTAATTTAATTATAGGAGTGGGGAGATGGGGACAGAGGACGGGGGGATTTTTTAAGAAAAACATTCCTGCCCTCAAATAGCTTTCAAAAATATTTTTGCTCTGATTTGTCGAAAAAAAAAATTATATCCATTATATTAGTTGAAAAAAAAAATAATTATTTTGAGGTAAAAGGAAAAACAAAAGTCTGACTTGAATGAAAATCACAGGCCACTGCCTCCCCGAAAACGATATGGTCGGTCCTTAAAAAGAAGCTGATACAAGGAAACCAGTTCGACAAATCAATATTTCATAGCTTGACAGAAGATCAAACCAGCTCTTTTCTGGCTCCATTTGGCTATGTGACTTAACTTACATTTGAAAATATACACAAGGTAATTATTTCTTTTTCTATATTATTGTCGGTTAGAGCGTCTGCCTCGGATGCGGGGGGTCGTGGGTTCGAACCCAGGCCAAGTAATACCAAATACTTATGAAAATGGCACTTACAGTTGTCTCGCTAGGGGCTCAGCATTAAGAGGTTAGTGTCAGGACGGGTCGGCCTGGTGTCAGGACAATGAGACTGGGTGGGACATCATTCTATATGTCTGCGGCATGATGCCTCAGTGCTAGACATCACTATAAACTGCCTCTCTCTCTCTCTCTCTCTCTCTCTCTCTCTCTCTCTCTCTCTCTCTCTCTCACACACACACACACACACACACACACACACAATTGTTCTTTTCACATTGTGTGACTATGTGTGTAGCGATGCTAGAAAGTGTTTTATATCAAACAAACATTGCTCTTGTGGCAAAGGCAGTTTGTTACTTTACACAGGACATAGTACTAGCTATTACACATTTACACAGGACATAGTTCTAGCTATTACACATTACACAGGACATAGTACTAGCTATTACACATTTACACAGGACATAGTTCTAGCTATTACACATTTACACAGGACATAGTACTAGCTATTACACATTTACACAGGACATAGTTCTAGCTATTACACATTTACACAGGACATAATACTAGCTATTACACATTTACACAGGACATAGTACTAGCTATTACACATTTACACAGGACATAGTTCTAGCTATTACACATTTACACAGGACATAATACTAGCTATTACACATTTACACAGGACATAGTTCTAGCTATTACACATTTACAAGTTTCTAACAACTGTACTTCATTTGTTCTTTACTAGGTTAAGATGAATAACATGGCACAAATTAACACTTGCAAAGTCACTAAGATTTCAACCAGACACTGGAAATTATTTATATTACAGATAATCAGACATCAGTCATGTTGCAATTGATGAGAAGAGAATTGTCAGTCAAGTGAGGATTTTACTGTGTTGATATTAGTTAGTTGTGACACCTTTTTTATCATCTATGCACGAATATTCATATGCTACAGTGACAAAATCATAGTAAAATAATAAAATGGTAATGAAGTTATATAACTTTGAGAATAAACACATGAATATGGAAACAAACAAACACCATAATTTCGTCTAGATTAATACACCCCAGACCCCAGACTTCGGACTCCACACCAGATTCCACTCCAACACTGTACTCTGCATTGTACACAATGCCAGTAATTAAGTGTTTTGCTTTCTGTTGCGGCATTCCAGCTGTGCAATGCCGCATTTGGTTAGTATTTGTATCGGTGTATATTTACCACATAACCTAATACTGTTTTCATTTTTTGTTTTTGTGCTAAATGTTAAAGAACGAGAATAATTCAGAGGCAAACTTAACCATACTTCCGTTACTGAGACGGGTGAGGTTGAAAATTATATCCGTTCTATAATTTATTGTCTGGGAATGAATTGTCTTATAAGCTGTTTACGAGTTACGCAGTTAGATATCAAACACTTTAAACTCTTATTCAAGTATTTTCAATGTCTTCTGCAAATTGCGTGGGTGAGTGTACGGAACAGATGTTCATGCCGTCACACGTTGTTGTTGGCAGGATCATACATCTTTCTTCTAAATTCTTCCATGAATACAAGACGAAATCATAAATCTATGTTAAATTCACTATTCCATAATTTTGCATGAATGTGATAGGCAGGCAGATTGGATAGCGTGACAGTTAATGTTGAAATGCTTGTTGAATAAACTGTTTTGAAACCGGCACGTGTGTCGTATACTATGTTGGTGCAAACGCCCATGAAATGCTAAAGAACTGATTATGGAAAACTGTACAGGACATTGTTACAAAGTCTGTGGGTGGCTAATAACAGCAGCGTTAAATATCGAACTTCAAACTCACCAGAGAAAGATAACGTCGTTTTTGCTAAACAGCAGTGCATCTGCTTTGAAACCTTCCAGCTTAACTAAGAACCTGTAACAATGTTTGTAAATCTTCATGTATTTACGTAAGGTATGATAAGTTGTACATTTAGATATTTACTGTTCTTTGTCTGCTTCGTTTTGTTGCACAACACTCGAGGTTAATGAATCTGTTACCTTTTCGCCCCTATTTGTGATTGTCCAAGAAGCTAAGGTTTATGAATTCTGATTTACGGAATAGATTATATTTAGTTTTTGGACTGGGAAATATGCAGTTCTGACGAGAATTATTTTGAAGAGAAATAGGCGAGTACACATTGTATAATTTGAGTGATACAATAGTATTTGTTAACCTTGCATCACCACGTGTACGGGTGCTAACAGACACACAGTTCTAAGCCCTATCTTGTTATATACACAGCAATTCATCCAGAGAGTCTGGTGTAATTATCTCCCTGTTTCTTTCTTCACTTTTATTGAGAAGGACGACAACTCGAATCACCAAGAACGAATAAGGCTGGACTGCATTAAAAATCCCCACCCCCACCCCTATGCCACCGAAATATAGTCTTACTGACATAGAATTCGTTCAGAAACACGAAATTTAAGCCACACCAATCTACACAGAAAATCTCTTCTTTTTTTTTTTAAAAATAAAAGCAGTTTGCAATCCGAAAGTGGAAAATAATTTCGATAATAATCTTTTGAAAAGAATAGTAAACAGATATATAGAGGATCTTAAATGGGTAACGATTTAATATTGAATTTATGAAACGAGTTGAATAATGTCCAGCTTTTGCGAGCCTTGGCGAGCCAAAGCTGGACATTATTTAACGAGTTTCATAAATTTAATATTAAATCATTACCCATTTGAGATTCTTTTTATCACATAGTTTTATTTCAGTAGAAATTATTTAGATAGAAAGTAGAACGAAACTTTTTTCGTTATTCTGACAGACTCTGTACCTTTCATTTGTTGTGCGTACAAAATAGTCCCAAACAAAGTTGAAATAGTACAAGTATATTATAACAGTTTTGCTAACTATAAATCAAAGAATAAGCGTCCATCCAAATAAACAGAACATTTTACAAAAGACAACACATTTGTCAACACAGAATGTCCAATGGTATGATGTCACATTGTTTGTACGGTGTACAGTACCGGTTTGAGTTGGCCTACATCACACATCACAACTAAACATTACATTGTCTCCATATTTTTGTGAAAAGAAGATTACTGGATGCAGAAATACACATATTTACTGTAATGTATTTGTGACCGGATATTTGTAGTATTTAATTTGGAACATTAGAATGTACAGAAGACGGAAACAAATCTCTTTTTGAATCGGACTTGCATCACATATTTACCACGTAAATATGATGTGGTTGGATAAAGTTCTGTCCGTTCGGGAGACCGGTTTATGTCTACATTCTCACTGTTGTAACGATACATTATTACAAATAGCCAAAATGAAAATAAAGAGCCCTTGTTGTCTAAAATACTATATCGAGCATTAGCGCACAAGTTCTGTATGAAGCAAAATTCCAAACGTGTACCAAAGGATTAGTTCTGTAAATGAGTTTTATAAGAACGGCATCAGCGTGAATTTAAATAATGATTTAAAATAACTACCACAAAAAGCAATTTGTGATTCAGAAGATCTATCAAAACAATTAAGAAATATTTTGAAGATAAAACGTTTTGAGATTTTGATATGGAGGAAGCAGTTTATCTGAAAAAATTATAAAGTTATTAATAAATCCTTATCAGGCACCGTTCATGAGCTACACCCTTTTACACACACAAAGAGAAGAAAGATACCCCAAAACCCCTCCAAAAACCAAAACAAACATAAATCAAAACGAAAGTCTAAAGATATTATACGGTACATATACATCAATCATAGATGTCATCCACAACACATTAAGTTGAAAGGCATGGCTTGACAGATCTGTTCAAATATTTGTTTCATCTTTATTAACCTTTGATTTTTATAGGGTCTATGTGGAAAACAAAGACTAATAACTTGTTAGGAGTCATTTTGATTTATGCTTGTGACTGATATAATCTTATCTTGTGTCGGTAGATGAAAGGACAGAAAACACGCAGATCCTTTGTTTATACAGAGATAATATTTAAATAACGTTTTGGTAATTAGGATAGAAAGAGATACTGTATAAATGATACGTGTTGCTGTGGCCTTCCCGCGTGGAATCTCTCTCTCTCTCTCTCTCTTTCTCTCTCTCTCTCTCTCTGAGCTGTAGGAACTTTTGTCATTCTGACAACGAAACGATATTGATATTGTGCTCACAGAACATCAGCATCTACCTCAGGATTACTGAACTATCCCAATCATTTTGGATCAAACATCTATCTTTAATTAGATTAATTCAATAACTAACTTAATTATTCAATTTTCCTTATAATATTTGTAACATTTGTATGCTTAGGATTGTTTCTACAAATCCTCAAACTTGTATCTTATGTTTCCCTTCAATAGAAACGAATGGAAATCAATAATCTCGAATGGATAATACAAACACGTATAAAAATCTAGTCGATAAGGACGCTGGAGATTTAAGAAATTGATAATTTCAATATTTGTTTAAACATTCCAATTGTTTATTGATGTTGTGCTTTTCATACTGAGATTGTATAATATACTCATTCATCATTATATGAGTTTTCATGGCATAATATTGGGACGATATAGTTTTCAACAGGCCTCCCATGTTAAAACAGGTTCAAAAGTTTATAGCCTCAAAGGTGAATTTTACATGGGTATGACACTCTGGATGCAAACAGGAATTTAACATAGTGATTACAAATTAATTATATACTATCCATCGCCTAGTCATCTAATGTTCAACGCTTAGTTATCATTATCGAACACTCCGTTAGCTAATGTCCACCTTGTTTTGCGTAGTTACTGCTAGCCCGTACATGCTTTTCCTGTGGTACGTACGACGGTTCTTCTTCATTTCAGTCACTAAGGAATTCCCGAGTAATCTCGTTACGAATTTAATGATATTAACATCATGTTTTCATTTTACACGACACAATATTTAAAAAATATTATTAATTGTTTGTAAAAATCAGTTGTATTTGTCATTAATTAATTTGGAATATTAGAAATATAATTGTATTCAAGAGCCTTTAATCGTATGTTTGACACGTGATAATGTGTTGAAACAAAAACTGTTTGAAAAAATTCGGATTAAACAGAAAGTAAATATAATTTATTAGTTATTTTCTAGCTTATGTTAATGTTTGAAAAAGACGTATTACTTTGAAAGACTGCAAATCATCGTAAAATGTTCAGGACAGAAGATGTTTTTTGTTTGAATTTTACGTAAATTCTCAAGTGTACTCAATATTTTCTTATTTATTCAAATCAGTTTGTCTTATTTTTTATTGGCCCTGTCTGATAAATATCTTGCCCAGGTGCTGGCATTCCACTTAAAGTTTCACTGCCTTTTATATCAATAACATAGCTAGTTAATTATAGTCTTCAATGTTGACAACTCCTATTTTTATCAACAAGCTCTCTAATGTCAGCACAACGCCTCTCACAGGGTGACGGCTCTAATGTAAGCTTAATCAACTCATTCAGTTACAGTTTTTCAATTGGAACTTATACAATAATTAAATGCGCATGACAAATGCATCTACTATCAGGTACTAATCATTTAATTGGGCGGGTGATCGAATGCAATTTTCTTTTGTTCTGTGATATTTAATTTGTTTTTAAAATATTATATACACAGATATGATATGGCATTATTTTGCTATAAATCAGAGCAAGATATTTTTTTCAGCAATTGACAGATGGAGTGTTTCTATAACATAGTTTTAGGCCTCTGTCTCAGAAAAATGGTTGGTCCCTAATATAACTGCGGCATACCGTGGGACGTATCGCAGTAAGTTCAGAAATACTCCGGTATACCACAGAAAAAATATTGTTCTTGGTACCAGCTCTACTATCCAACACACCGCGTGTGGTGACCAATACTTGGTCATCTATCATCCTACACCACTAATTTACTATCCAACACGCCATGTTAGCTGTCAAAAATCCTACACCCTACTTTCTATTTAAACATTTTCAAAAAAATCAGTCTCATAATATCATTCAGATACCAATGATTTGTTTGCATTTCACTTGAACCTGTACACAGTCTCTATTAATGCTCTCACGCAGTAGATTCTGGATCAGTTGTTTTAAACTTTCCATTTATAAATATATCTGTGTTTTGGTACCACCCTAATTACAGAAATTGTGACATCGAAACCTTAGAGTCACGCAGAGCATTTTAAGCATGTGTTAGTATGCTTGTGTTATGTAAGTATAGTGTATTAATAATTCTACCATCTATGTGTGATAGTTTGTGATTTCATCCCCCTTCTCTTACATCCCACCCCAGTGTTAGATAGTAGGTGCGAGATTTTGGCAACTACACTCTGTATGTTGCATAGCAAATGCGAAGTGTTGAATGATACGATGTGAGGTGTTCGATAGTGGATGACAAAATATTGGTCATCACACACGTTGTGTTGGATAGCGTGTGCAGGGTATTAGTAACTACTCAAGGCATGGTAAATAATAGATTGCAGATCGTTGTGTAGTTGATAGCAAATTGTTGGAACTTACATAATTAGGTGATGGATGGATAGTAGACGATTAGGTTGTTCCCAAACTGTCATCTCAAAGTTAAATTAAAATTTAGATCCAGAATGTTCATCGCATGTTAAAGTTACGTTTTCGTCCAGTACGTGAGTCCCAAGTCACAGTTCCATTTGGGTCCAGGGTTCCATTCCTATGCTGATTTTTCGTATGAGGCTGTAAGCTTTTTATCTTGTTTAACTTGGGAGGTTATATCGTCCTACTATACTAATCATAACGTTAAATATCTAACTAGAAAAAGGAAACTTACCAAGGAAACTTTCTGATTGTTGATTGTTCCCTCCCGCTACCCTGCCCCGTTCGACCGCTTTGACTATAGATTAATCACTATACGATTAGTAGTACATTACAGCTTTATGTGTCTAAATCGCATAACTGAAGGCAGCATACGTATTATTATTGTGAACGATATCTAAAAGTATGAGGTTTACCAGTATTTTAATTCCGGAAAATTGATTCATCAAACACCATCCTCTTCAGGCACAAGATACAGACGAAATTTATTTCAGTTTTTGTTGGTCGTGCGAATTTGACAAGTCATCGATTTCAAATTTCATTAATGAAAGACAAATATATATTTAATGTTTAAAGCAGACAATATCTGAAAAAATAGCATGATTGTTATATGAAATCCACAAGACACACAATTATAATTTATCTAACAATTTTAAGAACTCAAAATTTATGTAACTCGGAAACTAAAATAATCAAACTTCTGTGATTAGTGTATCCACAAGAAGAGGCATACATAAGGATACTTAAGAACGCTACTAATTCAATTCCTAGGGTAAACCCATAATATTAAAAATCCAATAACATTCAGATTGCAAATACTCAGGACAACTCTGTATCTCACAGCATAAAAGAATCCTTGAAGAACAGTATGTACTCCTTTATAGGATGAGTCAGTATGTACTCGCTAATAAGACGAGTCCAACTACAAACTGCACAGACCCAGATCTGCCGGCGCATAATGCGCCCGCAGATCTAGTCTGTGCAGTTTGTTAGGAGTAAGCAATGGAATAAACAACATAGGCCCTGATCTGCACCCCCATTATGGTACGGGAGATCTGGATCTGTGTTGTTTGCAGTTTGACTCGACTTATAAGTGAGCATAGGCGGTGTGTTACTTATCTGAGAAATCTAAATGAACCGCTGCATTTTGTTTTAAAACCATATATAGTTAAACATATATACCTTACCTAAGTAATACCCTGCTATTTTCATTACTGAGGACTATGAACCAAACTAGTACACAAAACGACAGCACTTAAATAGAATAATTTCTCAATCTTATTTCAGCAAATGTTCAGGTCTGCTTGGAAAAGATGAGTTTAGTTAATATGTACTTTGCAATTATCAACTAATCATGACCTATCAAACCGGCATATCCTCTTTTTCATATTCACTCATTTCTGGGCTGGTTCTAATATATTTGTTTAACGAGTATCACGCGTCTTTAAGCATCGTACACATGGGGTGTTACAAAGAAGCTACTCGTGACTAGCACTGGGCCAGCTTGAATGGGAAAAAGAGAAAGCTGGTCAAGTACAGTGTTTGTTTCGATGGCATTAATATTGCTGTGGTGTGGAAATAATGCTTTATCATCAGTCGGGAAGAATTTGTTGCCACTATGTGCCAGTCTGAAGCTTGGGTGATCGTGAGAATTTTATGTTGAATATTTAGTTGTTAATCGAATGTCCGAGCCTTTATGTCAAAGACTCATAGTTACAATATTGACCAGAATCGGCAAAAGTTGGATAATTAGAAATACATTAGTTCTGCAGAGAACAAAAATAAAATAAATAAAATAATAAATTAATAAAATAATAAAAATATGTTATTTTCTTTCGGACAGAAATATTGCGTTTTCTTAGACATTAAGATAATTAATTTTTAGTAATGGATATAATAGATTTTTCTTGTTGCTATAAATCATATATAGATTATATATATATATATATATATATATATATATATATATATATATATATATATATATATATATATATATATATATATATATATATATATATATATATATAATCCACCCCCCCCAAAAAAAATTAAATGGGATTCAAATTATGATAATATCGCATTGTGGCCAGTGACGATGTAGGAGTAGCCAGAAATTGGAATAATTAAAGTTCCATTAATCTGGGAACAGAGTAAATAAAATTATTCGAAATTTACAAATAAAAGACATACCGATATATACTGCCATTGCTAACATGTGCCATTAAATGCCATTGGTGTTCCCGGTTCACTTGAATGTGGGCATATTGACTGCTTAATTCGACAAAGACAGATACACTTTCTGTGCCTTTCGGTGCAGCCATTTCACATCAGACATATGGATTATGTATTCTGCAGGAGATCGTTTACACTATCTGATATGGAAAAGAGGGCGTTGATGTTTCTTAGGTGCTTTTGACAAAATGCAGTTCAAGAAGAAATTTGTTTTCCGTTTTGTTTTTCTTTGCTTGTGGGATTGGGCTGCGGATGGGGAAACAAACACAGGACGGCAAGAATAGCTATCGAAGTTACAGTGGTGTCCGCTAAGGTTTTAGATTAGTCCGTGATGGAATGACCATGAAACTTAGACTCATAGTTAGATAAACAGAAATCGAATAATTACCTGCTTTTAAACTTTGTGAAAAGAATCAACTTTAAAAAAAATCATAGCAAACTCGAAAGTAACTCAACAATAGTGAGTGACTTTCCCAGTTGTCTGACATGCTTTATCCATTCAAGCTGAGGGCTTTAAGATGCGTCTACCATTCATGTTGAAACCTAAAAGTCCCCCTATCTTTCTTGTCGACTTTCTGCTTCACTTGTATATGTCTTGATTTGACCTTTCTTGAGATAAGAACAATGTTCTTAGTACAAAAAAAAAAAGAACATTGCTCACGCGGTTCTTCTCGCAGTAACGTCAAGAGCGTGGTTCGCTTGCGCTGTTCTCGATCTGAAAACTCACACCACATCTGAAATGAAGTGGACGAGAACGACGACAACGGAGTGTCATGCGCAATGAGATTAACTGTGGTTATCAGATCGATTTCGAACGCGAACACAAGAACATTCGAGAACATATACCTGGGGTTTGTATAATAATTCCAAAACAAGTGAGCCATGGAGTCCGGCCTTGTACTGAGCCACTGAGGGAAGTGTGAACATGTAGTGGACTATATCCATATTGTTTTTCATGGCTGCTAATATTACACGTATAAAACTTCCATTAGTAACAATTAACGTACTGATCCATGAATTATAGACCATGCAAAATTATTGTACCAATATTAGATGATGGGATAACTTTATCAATTTGCCAGGTTTTTTCTCTGGGGCGTAGGAAAACCAGGCTGGTCCTGCATTAATGAAAACCACACAGATGCACGATGCAGGTGTTAACATCTGCCATTAGACACTGTTTACCTTCGTTTCGTTCAATACAATCATGGGTCACTGAAATGAGGCAACGTTGTTGCGTCTAACCCATTAGTGGCTTATTCCCTCTGGATATATTTTAGTGCGGCAACTTGATATCTGGCATACGGATGATGTATGTTGCAGACGAAAATTTACACAGTCTAAGAGCATTGGCGTTCCTTTTGCATTTTGCATCAAATACACTTCAAGGACACACATTTCTTGGTTTATATTGATAAAAGAAGTATACATTGAAAGCATGGTGGGTGTAACCTTTTTAAAAACTGCAATGATTTCCGGGAAGATTTTTTTTAAAAGTCAGAATTCATTTTTTGTTTCCTGTCTATAATAAGAAGTAATGAAATATCAATAAAGGTGGAATTATCGAAATGTAGTCAGATGAACATAAATATCATATCCATTATAATTTCGAAGTAACAGATTAAAGTCTTGCAGACCATTAGAGTTTAACGTTGAAGACATGATGGTGTAAAACTTCTTAAGTGAAAAATGAAATCTACATTGTACTTCACCCTCAGGCTTGCAGGTCTGTGTATTGTGAGAATATGCTGTATTACTTCTAGAATGGTTCTCTGCTCTGGACGGCTTTGCTTATAAGCCAGCGATTTGAAACGGGGAACTAAAAGAAGATCGCTGGGACACACTATCAACCATCTAGAGGAGTAATGTTACAAGATCCATTCAAAATAAGACTACGAATATTATAAATGCCTTAATATTACAAGATGCATTCAAATTCTGACTACGAATATTATAAATGCCTTTTAGATTTCATATACGAGATACTAGTAATTCAATGAGTCGTTTTGTGTCACTGTGAAACGTGGTATTCGGTGTGATCTGGAAAGAGTCTTCAAGAAATGATGAATGGTATTAATTTAGACCGATATTGCATATGCATACATTGCTTGATACAGCTTGCCAAGTGCAATTAGCTATATCCCTTCTTAAGTTGGAAATTATGCAGCAGTCTGCTGCCATAGCTCAAAATGTGTAAAATGTCCCAAATTCATGTCGACTCAGAATAACAAAATTGTCCACAGATATGATTTCTCAAGCTGGGACCAAATTCCATCTGTTTGCCTTTTGGCTGTGAATGATATCGAGGTTTTCTGCACACAACGAAAATAATTGAATAGCCGTCGCCAAGTCTAATGCGATACAAATCAATATATTTATCCCTTCCAGTAGCAGAATTGAACTGGGTTATCACTACATATACACCACATTTAACACAGTCCCATGCACTGTACAGGCAGTCGCCCATAACAATCTTTTTGAATATAAAACCATGGGCAAGGACATAAACGTTTGACGTTTTCTGCCATCGCAAATGATTGTTTCCACTAACCAATGTTTCAAGGCACAGTCTCGAGCATATTGAAATTCTGAAAACTGCGCTTCATACCTTGGGCATGTTGCAAAGGCGTTTTGGCTTATCTATGTTATAGAAGTATTGTGAAATAAGTTAGTCTTTTATAGAGACGTCGTAATAATTTTGACCTTCAAATAAAACTTTTCTATACTGTGTAAATGTTCAAGTTTTTTTAACGGAATGTACACAACCTTCTCCCGTTGACTCCAGTGGTGGCCAAAAGTCTGGCTAAGAAACCGAAATACCCATAACAGAGCACCAGCTGGACAGTCAAAGGCCAGTAACTAGTAATATATCTGTCTCATGATTGGTTAGTAGGTGATGTCATTTACACAACAGTGACGTCATTCCCATATTATACCTTCCTAAAAACTTCACTTGATATGCAGCGTTTGGTTGATAGATTGACAGGTAAATGTAGCAATTTTCAGTATTTTTTTCAAAGATGGAGGTTGTAGAGGTGTGACGAACGCTGAAAGTGTGACGCATTTGTCAGCGAAAGAAAAACACTAATTTTGGGTGCATGACCAATTTAATACTCATGGAGCAGCACTGTTTTTGACTAATATATTGCCCATCTGGTGTCCAAATTAATTGCAAGTAAATAGATTTGATATGTTGAGAG
>JAECUM010060466.1:0-13480 GCA_016617855.1 Megalonaias nervosa
GAAATTTTAAATGTTTTCCAATGCTGATCAGATGGCGTCATAAATGTGAAATCATCATTCACCCCAGTTTTTACGTTGGCCATAGAATGCCATGCCGTGCATGAAATTAGACTGATTTCATACTGTTTTTCAGGATCCAGTTGTACTGGTGGAATATAATTTACCGAAAAATTTGCACTATCACCTGTTGTCTGCGATGAGTCAAGCAATAATGTTGCTGACATTTTATATAAGATCGCCTCGATTAAATTAAATCGCTGTGTAAAATTTCGTATTCGTCAGATGTTAATAAATTTTCTGATCTCAAATGATCAAGTATGTCAATAATTTTATTGTCAATTTAAACACCAACATTACCAGCTTCTTTTGACGATATCAGTAACATTAATCTACCTATCATCTCAGATACTGATGTAATTTTTACCCCGGAGCCTGTACCTTTTTCGAGACGAAGTTTATCATGACCATCAAATGCATCTTGAAATTTAAATTTTGACTTACAAAGTTTTTTATTTCGGAAATCAGCAGCAGTAGCTCTAAAAACACGAGCAATAACTCCATCTCTAGCTTTTTTATAAAATCTATCAGCATCTTCTTCTGTGGTAGCTTTAGAAAGTTCATTGAAAGCTTCTAAGCCATCTTTTTTTAATATTATTTAATTTTTCAACGAGATTATCGTATTCACTTTGTGACCATTGATCAATGCTATTAACATTTTCAATATCATAATCTTCCGTAAAAATATGATATTCTAATAACTGTATTTTTCCGTCTATTTCTTTTTTTATTTTTTTTAATCTTTCTTGTTTTTCTTCTACTTGTTTCTTCGCAAATAAATCTGATTCTCTTTCACTAAGTTCTCTTTGATTATCAACCAACCGACTTAATTCAGTCTGTCTAGCAATAGAATCTTTTATGTCGTCTGAGACAACCTTATCTGCTCTCATACGTATTTCATCTAGTTCTTTTGCCTTAGTACTCAAACCACTAATATTACGTTCACTAAGTTGTTTGTCATTTTTTATATTACGGATAGCTTTGATATAAAGATCTGCGATAATCCATTGCCGATATAACCCAATACTGTTTCTGTAGTTTTTATTTTCCAGTTTTACATCGTCGAGATGTTTCTTACTTTGCTCTGCAATTTCCGTTAACTTCTTAATATTTTCTTCGGCATTATAATCTGTTTTTTGAATATCACGTATCCTTACATTTTTATAATTATATTCTTTGTTAAAAGATTCATACTCGTAATTTCTTATTTTTCTGTTTATATCTTTTAGATTTTCTTCAAATTTTTTTTATCTTGGATATCTAATCCATGTTCTTTTCTAAAAGCTTTTAGTTCTGCTCTTTCTTTCTCGCGCATCTCCTCCATCAATATATCGGCTTCACTTTTATCGCTCAACTTTTTTTTCAATCGGCTCGACTAGTGTTACTTGTGCTAATCTTTGTTCAAGTGCAAGTGGATCATTTAATAGCCGTCTTGGTTTAGCTTGTCTAGCAGCAGAATCAGCAATATGTTCTACAAGTTTTCTAGCTAACTTTACCTTTTCTTCATCAGATCTTCTAATAATGTTTGCAGCAGCAGCTTCTTGTTGTTCTTTAACAAGCCCGACTAAACCTTTTTCTTGTAGTTGCTTAACTTCTTCATCTGATAGCGGCCTAGTTTCGGGTTGTTTTCCAAATAACGCCTCAGTAACTGGTTTGAGAGTCGTAGTTGCTGCTTCTGCGGCAGCTACTTGCCCACGTCGGGCTTCTTTCACTCGCTGCTTAAACTCTGCTTGAGATTGAGCAATTTTTTAAAAATCTTCAATGTGTTTTCTGTACTTTGCTCGTTTATCCATATTTTTTTAATATCAAACTACTGTAGATAATTCTTAATGCAACAGCGAAACATTTTTTAGGATCACGTGTAAGCTTATCAAACAAGAAAAAGTTACACTTATTTGCCGTTGCCTTGTGATATAGTTTCATAAATTTATCTTTTGTTACGTCGCCACATTGCTCGCGTGCAATATTCCTGACGTCCACGTTTGTCCAGTCCTGGAAATAATATAAAACAACCAGTATTTCGCCGAATAAATCTGTCAACGTTATAAAAACCTTGGGCTAAATAAACAGAATTACAATTTTTATTACGCGACAGTGAAAAATAGGATCTTATTTTGTTCATCTCAGTATTGTTTAGCGGAATATCATCAAAAACAACTATCTTATGCTCGTCAGAGTCAATTTCACTCACTGGAATAAGTTCTTCTGGTTGCTTGATAATAAAAAGAATCTTCACCAGCCTCAAAATCATCACGAAGTTTGTTATTGTATTCGCTAAGTAGTTCGTATTTGTCTTGTTGTTGATTAATGGTATAAATAAACTCGATCATAGTTAAAATTATCGCCCAGCAGTAAGTTCATAAGCAAATTTGTTTTACCTGATCCTGTGCGGCCAACAATAAGATAATGGCAATCTGGAAGCTCGTTGTTGTGAACATGTTTCAGATGTCTGTCTGTATCAAAATTTAATATCGACATATTATAAAATATAGTTAGACGATAATGAATAATGAGCTATTACACAAAATTTGGAACAAAATTAGGAGATTCGCCTGAGATTATAACTAAAAGCGGCGAAATTGATTTATCTGGTTACCTGAAAAAAATTGGTGATACGATGACAGGAAACCTATCTATGTCAAATCAGCGAGTGCTTGGTTTAGAAACGGCATATCCACCACCATGAGTTGACCTTACACAAGCTGTTAGTTTTGCACAGCTTAAATCAGTTGACGACAACAAGTTAGACAAGACCGGCGGAACTTTAAGCGGTAATTTAGATATGTCGGGAAAAAAGGTTGTAGGTTTGGAGACGGGATACCCACCAGCAAACTTAAATCAAACCCAAGCGGTAAGATATATACAGTTAAAGTACATGGATAATAACAAGGTTGATAAAACTGGTGGGACTCTTACGGGTAATATTACTATGTCAGGTCGGCGAGTCATAGGTTTAGAAACTTCATATCCGCCAGCAGATTTAACGCAAGCGGTAAGTTATGCGCAACTAAAATCAGTTGACGACAGTAAACTTAACAAAACCGGTGACACAATGACAGGAAATCTGTCTATGTCAAATTCAAAAATAACTGGATTACCGACAACCTCGTCAACGTTCGACTCAGATACTATTAGTTATGGTCAGTTAAAAGAAGAACTTGCCCTGTATCTTAGGCGATCCGGTGGGGCAATGTCAGGAAATATAAACATGAGAGACAAAACAATAACTACCACCTATGTTCCAGTCAGCCCTAATGATCTAACAAATAAAGCGTATGTTGACAGTCTGTCTAGTGGTAAAAAAAACGAGCTAACAACAATGTTGGATATATTCCAACACTTTTTAAGGCAACTGCCAATCGAGTCGGGTTTGAGGTAAGCGCATCAGCATATTATCCTGAAAATTATCCTTATTACTCTTTTTCTGATAGACACGAATGAACGACCAACGGAGAAGTTGAAAATTTTTGGATCAAAATTAAATGTCCCAATGCAGTTGCTATTTGGCAATTTCATTTGCGAGGTCGATTAAGTCCTGGTGTTGGCCAAATTTATAATTGGCGATTGGAAGGATCAAATAATGATATCGACTGGACAACACTTTATAGCACCACAGACACTTACATTACAACAACACAATATTTTACGATTCCAACAGAAAATACTGTTAACAAGTACTTGTATTTTCGAGTTCATGTTTTCGCTGCTAAACATCCATTTCCAGGACTGACATCATTTCAAATATATACACTCGATGATCAAATTTAATCTATTGCTATAAAATAATGACAACACAATGGTTTATAGACGTTGCGAAAGAATTTTATGATTATATTTTTAGCCCCGCCAAATATGTTGAAGATGATTCATTAGCGGCACGTGCGATAAAAACCAGAATTTTTTTTTCAGTTATATTGATAAACTCTCCATTGTCAGAAGAAGAAAAAAATTTGGTTCGTGTTATGTATATGCGGGGACCACAACTAAAGGAAGCTATAGAAAACTTTGATATTATAAGAAGTTACTGTTATCCTGATGATTTTCTAGAAGAACATAAACAAGTTGAAATTATATTTTAAAAAATATTGCTCGAGCTTGATCTTGGAAATTTAGATTTGATAATAAAATCGCACTTAATAAAAGCACGAGCTTACGGTGAAAGAGATGATATGAAAAAATCTGTAAACGATAACCATAATAGACTCAACAGATTTGTGGAATCTAACATAATGGGAATAAAAAGAAACAAGAAGTTATACAATAGTTTTTCAAAACGAGAAATTTTTAAGTATCTCGGCATGTATTACCACGACAAAGAAACCCTAATTAAAATCGTTACTATGACATCAGACACTGAGTCAATTATTAATGCATATATGAATGCAATCATGCCAATGATACGTAAAAAAACAGAATTTGATCCGATTATTGTTGACAGGTCTCTAAAAATAATCACAAAGTTTGACGATGAAATTAGTGATCTTAATGATATTGAGCGAGAAAAGTTTTTTGATAAGTCAGAGAAACAAATTTGGATATAAAAATTGATTATTACAACATAAATGAAGCAGATGATATTCTATTACCGTCAATCCAGCGCTCTAGACAATTGTCATTACGAAATTATTACAATGAAGTCGAGAAAATACTCACAAAACCATATGAAAGATTGATGTTTAAAGTAGCTGGTGCTGTTGGTTTTCTAGAAATTAAACGAAAAACACTACGAAAATTAATGCTAGCAAATTTCGTGGTCGCATATGCAATTATCAGACAACATCTTGTTCTCAAAAATTTCACATTAGATCAGTTAAGTTTAACATTAGGGTATATTGATGAAACAGAAAGCGATTACAGTAATTTGGTAAATGAAACAGATTTATATGAGAGTGAAGTAGGAAATACTTTTGACTCATACACTTGGTTAAAGAAAAATGAGGTCCTAACAGATAAACGATATAATGATCCTTCGTCAGATGTTTATGAGAAATACAGAATTTTTATAGCTGATCATATAAGTTCCGCGAGTTTCTTGATTCGATTGCTGGTACTAGAACTTTTAATATTGTATTAAAAAAAAATTGTATAATGAAAAAACAAATCATCGATTTCAATCATATTTCAGAAAATATTCCAAAACAAGATGTTGACGCTCTAATGCAATATTATAAATTTTATCATAAAAACCTCTGGTGTGTTAAACAATGTTATAGGTATTACAATATAATGTTTCGAGCAACATCATATTTGCCATTGTTAATGACTAGCTCCGGCATAATATCAAGTGGAGCATTACTAAATCCGTTTTTGTTAATCATTTCTGGTATCAGTGTCTCTCTTTCAACGGCATGTAAGAAGATCGAACCCAAGCTTGAGACCAAAAAGAAATTCTTGTAAAATAGCAAGTATCACCTACAAAAAATTACTTGATCGGATACGATCTTATTTGCGAGGTGTAAAATATGACATGGACGATTTAATACGCGAGTTCCGCATTATTGACAGTATGTTAACAGATATCCTACCGATAAGGGTAAGCAGATTTGAAAATAGTTATGACAGAAAATACGGCAAATAAAATTTTCCCTAAACTTCTTGATATATAATAAGCCAGACCTATTTGCCTTGGAGTGTAATATTACTATTAAGTAAAATAAATTCACTTACCTTTGATCCTCTCAGCGAAGCGCATCTCTGCAGACTGAACACTTGGATGGTCTTATATAGCCTGGCTGATATTCTCCAGAAGGTTCTTATTGCACAACATTGCATCATCCTTCCGGAACCTTCTTATTGTACAACATTGCATCATCCTTCCAGAACATTCTTATGACGCAGTTCCGGTCATTCCTAAACACCGCTGTCTACTTTTAGACATTTATCGATCGCAACACTGCAGTCTCTGTCTAGGCAGAGAACATGTATATAGTTCGAAAGATAGTCTGTTATAGGAATGGGGGGGAGGGTGTTTTAAAGGGGAAGTGGTCTAAAATCTAGAAAACCCCTTTAGTGGAAGAGAGGGTCTTCTCCTGACAAGTATATTTTCTAACCTGTTTCAAGTTAAGATACAGGTTCGTTACAAATATGTTCTGATAGAGGTGTTGGTGGGGGTTAAAAGTCATTCAAATCTCAAAGTCCTATTTTCCTTTACTACTCACATAATTGCATGACTATTTTTGGAATGAAGGTATGTACACATTTTTACCAAGTCAAATGCTTTTATAATTTCTTTCACTTTGGTCGGTCTTGATAACCCTTCCAGTAAATTGTATTGTAATTTTCCGTCTGATTTATTATTTGATAATTTAAATATTTTGTACCTGAAAATGTCCACATCTCGACCTAGGATTTGTAAATATCGTTTGATTGCTGGTCTAACATTTTTGAACGTATTTCATGGAACTCAGCAGTCTGTCTGGTTGGCATCTCCTGGACCATTTTCTCCTTGTTCTTAGGTTGCACTTAAGCATAAAGCCTCCGTAGGTTTTCATTTAGATCTTCAGTCGTTACGGTCAAAACGTCGACTTCCTTTCCGTCATTTTCAAAACTCCATTCTGAAAATAAATTCGCTGCTTTGTTTATTATTTATTTTTTCTGTTTACATTTAATTAGCGTCATAAACTTTATAATCACTTAAAAAACGATAATCATTGGCTTTCTTAATACAATAATATTAATAATTTCTATCTTTTTATGTTATTCTAGTCCAAGAATGTGTCCATTCTCAAATAATTCGCTTTTTTTCACGCCAATAGATATGGACAACAACATGACCAAAGTTTTGTCTACCTTTGATTGTTAGTCTAGGTAGTGTTAAGAATATAATCCTTTCACTTAGGAGTACCCGGTTTCAATCCCGTTAAAACCATTTTTTTTTTCAAAACAAAAGTGTGTGTGCTTATTTTTCGTTGAATTAGGAACGATTATACTAGGACTTATTTTCTGTGCGAATATAGACAAAACTTGTCATAACATAAACTTTAAATGCTGATATTATCGCGTTGTTTTCGCACCCACTCAATAACATGTTCTAGTCACTCCATGCAAGCAAATATTCTCCATTTATTATGCTCTCACTTTTGTCTCCGTTAACTTTACATTGTCAGAATCGTACAATATTTTACGATATTGCACACCTTCATATTTTACTCACGTGCACGACACGTGTGCCCAATAGTGTATTAGGAATTACTTTGTAAACAAATCGTGTACACTCATGTAGTAGAAGCTTTATTTTGTTTCTTGTAGTGTATATTTGTTTATATAATTAAGCCTTGGGGGGAATAAAAACAATAAGCATATAATAAAAAGGTTACTGCATTTGTATGCGAAAATATGAACTCGTTTTGTCGGATGGATATACTGCACTCCCAAGGTCGTGCAGTATATCCATCCGACAAAATGAGTTCATATTTTCACATACAAATGCAGTAATCTATAAATATTAATTCCGCCTGAAACCAAAAGTAGCACGTAAACAGTCTTTTAAGCCCCAAGAGGTAGCTCAAAGCAGACCGTCCTAATATCAAAATGGAAAATCCAGGTTCATTTCCTGGTCTGGGATATCTATATGATTGTTTTATGTGCCAAAACACTTTCCGTTGTTGTTATTGTAGAGATTTTTCTGTCTGTTCTTCATATTTTGTGCAAATAAATCTTCAAATAAAAAAATTTACTGCATACTTTTTCTGAATAATTTAGCCGATTACCGTGAAAAACGTTTACGCCCCATTTTGTGTTTTTCTTCATTTGCATCAATATTTAGGATTGAATGAAACGCCTCTAAGTCCAAATTTGCGTATGCCATTTCGCACGGTACTGTCATGTTTTCCTAGCAAGATATGAAACACAATACACTATAATATGTCATTATTTAAAACGAGTTTGGGTCATGTTTTAATTTGGGCACATTTTGAGTTGGGTACCTTTTGACTTCAGTACGTTTTGGTTTGTGTAAGTTTTGACTGTAAACCAAGATATGATAGCAGACGATGTTTATTTATTTATTTAAAGTGTATTTTACATGTAGCAGTAGCAAAGATTTCTCATTTAGTTGAAGAAGAAAAAAGTTGCAGTATTTGGTTTGTAATTACAATCTTACGTAAGAAATCTGACCGAGTGATCCTAGATTCTACATATAGTCTTCACTGAATATATACAGAAAAGTAGTGCTCTTGGACGTGGCTTAAAAAAATTGGTTCATACAAGTATGAACCCTAAACGTTTGAAAGGACCTGGCCAATCAGATTGGAAATCGCAATGATGAAATGAAACTTTAATTATTATCTGATAATATTACAATAGTGTATGCACATTTTGCGTATATATGCTTACAGTCTTCAATCCTATTATATAAGTAAAGATTATTGTAACCGAGGAGCTGACTCAGAATAATCGTATGCTTGTTATTTTAAAAGCCAAATCCACATTATCTTATTTTTGCGATATTGCATGTACTCTGTGTGATAAAGTTTTCAAATATATACTGTTTACACCAACAGCTCGAAACTGTTGCTGCTTGAATCTGTGACCGCTCCGGTGGCCTAAGTGGTTAGTGCGTCCGCCTAAGAGGTCGTGGGTTCGAACCCCGGCCGAGTCATACCAAAGACTTCTAAAAATGGTACTAGCACTGTCTCGCTTGGCGCTCGGCATTAAGAAGTTAGTGATAGGATTGGTCGGCCTGGTGTCAGGATAATGTGACTGGGTGGGACATCATGCCACATGTCTGCGGCATGATGCCCCAGTGCTAGACATCACTATAAACTGTCACACTGCAGACATCATAGCGATATTACAGAAAAATTGTTAAAAGCTATGTTAAAAAGCCAACACACACACACACACACACACACACACACACACACACACACAAACACAAACACACACATGCGCGCGCACATCTACGTAACCTCGCTTGGCAGCTTTCAAAATAAAATGGCGATTATTTGTCACAGTGAACGATTACCGATAGAAGTTTCAGAATGGTAAGTAATTTTTCCACACATACATACATACATACATACATACATATATGCATGCATACATACATACATACATACATACATACATACATACATACAGACATACATAGACAAAGACACGTTTTACAGAAGACTATATTCCACCATTTGTGAAAATGTGTGGTGGCGCTGATGAGTGGCATACGAAATTACGATGAATCGACTACTTTTACAGTTAACAGCTGTTGATGATCATGCACAAGAAACGCTTTGATCTGTTTGCTATTTATATCGAATAATGTTTCAGTATTTTTTAATAATAACATTTCATATGCACTATAATCCACGCATTTGCACTTCCTTGACAACTTTACTATATTTTGGTGTAGTTCGTTACGCACAATCTCAGCAGAGTTTGGTATAGTTCGTTACGCACAATCTCAGCAGACTTTGGTATAGTTCGTTGCACACTCTCAGCAGACTTTGGTATAGTTCGTTAAGCACAATCTCAGCAAACTTTCGTGTAGTTCGTTAAACACTCTCAGCAGACTTTGATACAGTTCGTTGCACAGTCTCAGCAGACTTTGGTATAGTTCGTTACGCACAATCTCAGGAGACTTTGGTGTAGTTCGTTTAACATTCACAGCAGACTTTGGTATAGTTCGTTGCACAATCTCAACAGATTTTGATACAGTTCGTTGCAGTCTCAGCAGACTTTGATATAGTTCGTTGCAGTCTCAGCAGACCTTGATATAGTTCGTTGCACAGTGTCAGCAGACTTTGGTATAGTTCGTTGCACACTCTCAGCAGACTATGATACAGTTCGTTGCACAGTCTCAGCAGACTTTGGTATAGTTCGTTGCACACTCTCGGCAGGGTATAGTTCGTTGCACAATCTCAGCAGACTTTGGTATAGTTCGTTACGCACAGTCTTAGCAGACTTTGGTATAGTTTGTTACGCACAGTCTTAGCAGACGTTGGTATAGTTTGTTACGCACAATCTCAGCCGACGTTGCTACAGCAGGTTTATATTTTTTAATTTAAAAAAGCATATTGTACAATGTAATGTATTTACAACAGCTAGTATTCTCCAAGGACACCAATCTATTGTTATCTTTATTTCTCACTACTTTGAATTGGAATCTAATGTAACAATGTAATAGTTTTATCAACAATCGAACGATACGATAGATTATTCTGTAACTTTTATGATTTCCATATATTTGTATTATATTGATGGATTTTTGAAGGGTCAGTCACGGAAGCTGAGATTGAAACAAAATCGGAGATGAATCAGTCTGTTCTACCGAAAGAAAGTCGGACCTAAAACGTCATGAACGATTTCGTTGTTAATCTGGCAAGCATAAAACGTTCATAAAATATCTGGAAGAAAAATATGTGAGACATTTTATTTATGAAATTGTTATGTTTTATGAGATTATCTTTGATATTAGGTTGAACTTGTACTATTTGTAAAATATCTGTACGTTGTAATCTTTGAGTATCAGTCTGTGATAAACATTTCCTTTGTAGTATTGAATTATACAGATAATTTTACGAAACCATTTTACCTAAGTGTTCCTCACTATCTCACACTCGAGTTCATGCTGTCATGATTCTGCTTGTTTTTATGTCTCTGGACACGAACGTTTTCGCTCGTTTGATTCCCACCAAACGTGGATTACTTTGTGGTAGTGCTCGCTGCTTATATAAAATTTATTTAGTTTCAGATGTTATGCCGTAGAGCTCATTTTCCTTTGGTAATCTTCTTTCATTGTCGCCTCAAATTCATCTCGATCGCAGATGTTTATATATAACAATTCCTATTTAAAGATACAGATCTCATTACATACCCCAAGTAACCGATTTTATTGTAATGTTAACCATTCTCACAAAAGAAAGAAATTTCCTTGTATAATAGGCAAAACATGACACACATCATTAATGGACATTTTTGCTCGAGGCACGGGCTTTGCTTTTTATTGCAATGAAAACAAGAAGACGACGAAAGAAGGCAAATTGGAGTTTCAATGAACTTAATCAAAGCAAACTTATTTCGCTGAAAGTTGTGGATCTTATGATTATTTTAATGTATTTTTACCTCAACGAATTTACGTAAATTACGATATGTTACGTAATGTTGAGTAGTTGAGAGAATCTACTACGGTAGACTTATCTAGACTGCCACGATATAGTCATATCTGGTCGACTTAAAATAGTATGGAACACGTGACCGTTGGATTACGAGTCAAACACTCTATGAATTGACTAACGTATTCTTCCATGCACAAAAAGAAATTAAAAGTGCTGATCATGACGAAAATTTTAAAGGCTTTTAATTTTGACTCACAGGTTTCTAAGCTTCTTTCCAATTCTAAGTCCGCATGTTAGCAACAGCTAAAAAAAAGGTCCTGCGCTAGTGATTCTTGCAAAATAAATTCTAATAGTCACAGCAATCCTGCGCTAGTGGTTCTTGCAAAACAAATTCTAATAGTCACAGTGTTTTTTCGTAAGACATTTCGAAGTGGAAGGTCGAGTTTGGTGAAAGATTGAACAGTGAAGGAAAGTCTTCCTGTTTCATCGAGAAGGAAAATCCTGCTACTGAGTTCTACTCACTAGTGCATTGGATTAGTTGATTTACTTGGATTACTATTAGAGAATTTTCTCACAAGGACCTCTAAAAGGTATAACATTTGTTTTCTTACTTACATTGTGAAAATTTAAATTGGCATTATTTATATTGTGAAAAAATATCTATTCATTTTGTGCTCTCACTTATAGCTGATAAATTTTGCTGTAGGTATATCATACCAATTACCTGTAACAACCTATAGTGGGTAGTTTTCAAAGCTCTTTATGGCATACATGATTCAGAGTGCACTGAAAGGAAGGAAGATTAGAAACTACTTTCCCACTGACCTTAAAGGAAGAATGCTACTGGCCTATAGGATGGCAGGATGCCAAGTCCTAGATCTTACTAGTTTCACAGATGTTGAGAGACCCCGCCCTGCGGAAATCCTCCATTATCTAGTAGCGAGAGGGACCAAGGCGGAAAACATCAAAGGACTGCAGAATGGAGGTAGAGGCTTATACTTCCTGTTTGCGAAAGAGGAAACACCTTTAAATCGGAATAGCCAAACGATGGAAATCAAGGGCAAAGCAGACAAGATCTACGCCCCTCCACCGGTAATTAAGTCTCTGGGAGAAAAATCCGTGGAAGTGCACTTCTCTGGATTGCCTTGGGAAATACCAATAAATGAACTTACGAGCAAAGTAGAGAAGAAATACGGAGTCAAAGTTAAAAGATCTCAAATGGCCACCTACTGGGGATTCCCAACAATATACACTGGAATAAGAATCCTAAGCCTCTTTGTAGAGGATGCCAAGATGATACCTCCATTTTTCTACGTTATGGGTTTTATGTTAAAGTCCTGGTATAAGGGATGCCAGAATCACTGCCAATGTAATAGATGCGGAGCCACTGGCCACCTACCCAGTGATTGCCAATACTATACACAACGAAACAGGTCTCCAAACACCTCCCCAAAGACCTATGCTGCAGCAGCGACAAATACTACAAAAGGGATAATAGATGCCGAGACAGAAACGACGCTGCAAACAGTGCCAGAACTGGAGGAGAAAATAGAGGAAACACTAACATCGTCACAACAAGACAGTACAGAAAACAGCTTAGAGAGCCAAAATAATTCAGAGAAATGGGAGTCAGCAGACCAAACCAGTTCGGCGGAGAGGAGGAAAGCCAAATCCAGAGCTAGAAAACTGCAAAGAAGGAAAGAAAGAGAAGCTAAAGAATTAAAACTGGTGTGTTACGACCCTGTAGTTAAATTACATGTGTGTTAAAATTTAAATTCTTCTAATTCTTTGTTTCATTTTTATTTTATTTTTATATCATTAAATATAATTATTATTATGATGATGATTATGTTTGCATGGGTCTAATAATTTGTTAGAAACATCGTATTTATTTAAATCGTAAATGTGACTCGTGTAAGCACGATTTTTGTATGATAGTTTGTCGTTGCAAGTAAACAGTCGGGAAAAGCTGTGTAAATGATTGGCTGTGACTACGTCATTACTAATTATACTTGTTTACGCTTTTGTAATGCCCAGGTGTGATTTCAAAATCACACGTGTTATTCGTGCATGTGTACATGAAATGACGTATTAGCTTGTTTTAAATGCTCAGTTACCGGTAAGAAATTTTCAGTCGTAGTCAGTCATAGTTCAGAGTCACATCATAACATCTTACAAAGTTTATAATACCTTAAGAAAGGTATTTCTGTGCTGAAAAGAGTTGTTCGTTCGTACGTATGAGGAACAACATGTATATTGTTAGTGGTGGTAGCTGTACTTCATCTACTTTCTAAATAATAATTATTTTCCCTGGAGAACAACACTACTTGCTTTGGACAAAGACATTTGCTGAAATTATTTCTAAATTG
>JAECUM010060467.1:0-14437 GCA_016617855.1 Megalonaias nervosa
TATCAACAGTAATATTTTTCATTATTTTAAGTTTAAAACATCTCTGTCCTCGTAAGGCCGATATGTTAATTCAGTTAAATAGATATTATTTAGTTTTTGTTTATGAAAAACATAAGCAAAGAGACGAAGCTTATTATCAGCAGTAAATATTCGACGTCCTCTTTTCTTGACCCTAATAAGTACATGTAAAAGTCCAAAAGATGAACAATTTTCGTTAGGAAGTCTTTTTCTGACATTTAACGTGCGGAGCATTCAACAGTCAGGACCAATATATGTGGTTAAGATATATTACTATTAAACTGTAGAACAACAAGTACTATTTAATTTACTCTGAGTAAATGAGCCTACATGACCAGGTTAACATACTCTTTAATTAACTCCATGAGTAAACAGTTGACAAAGAAAAAAAATCAAAACGTGTGATAATTTTACTTTGTATTTCAGTGATCAATAACAATAAATTGATTGATATTTATTGTGCAATAGCAACAAGTGTTACGAAGTCATAGATGAATGGTAAGGCCGACTTTGTTGTGGGCCGACCCTGTTATGGTCCGAGTATGTTATGGGCCAAGATCTCCAGTCGCCGTTACTGAAGATCCGTATGGTGAGCGAATTATTAACTGCGGTAGAAAACTGTTATTTCTACACAACTTAGACAAGATGTGCAGCTAATATTCCTGATGTATTCCAAGCACAACATTACTTGGTAACATTCGCCAAATATAACTAAGACTACTTTCGATACTATTTTGGGTGATATCTGTTCATTTTGAGCATATATCGTCGCATTAAACAATTTTGTTTTCGTTCTCTCTCTCTCTCTCTCTCTCTCTCTCTCTCTCTCTCTCTCTCTCAAAGCTTCAATACGGTACCCGGTAAAAATCCATTTGACAGACATCAATTACCGAGGGAGTGGAAGAAAGCTGATCCTGCTAGTTCGGTAATGTAAGACCTTGACCGTGATATTTATGACATGGACGGGTCAAGGTCTAACTGCCAGCTTAGGCAAAAAGCGATCTTGGCCCGTAACAAGATCGGACCATTACAGAGCTGGTCCATACAAATTTAATTTAGAAGTTTAGAAATCATGACTGTCGAAGTCAGCCCATTTAGGAGTCAATCCATACCAATGTCGTCTTATTACAGATTCGGTCCATATAAATTTGATTTAATTTTAATGTATTGTCACGGACAGCGCAATCCACGCACTAATGACGGTTTCGACAAACGCGATTATAGTTTTTATATGGCCGTTACCGTTGATCTTGTTGAAACAGGGTTAATCCAGGTTGGGATTAGATTTTAGCGAAGACACTGACAACACCTTTGTGAACGAGCTTTTTATTTATGATGTAATTGGACGATGAATGAATCTGACACCAGACTCGTGCGCATAAAGTCCAATAATGGATTTAACAGAATGTAGCGCACCAAGTTAAACAACTGTTGTCAGGGAATGATATCGTTACTTAATGGAACTAATCAGAATATGTAACTTAAACAAGTAATCAAACACGAATCAAATTATGAGACTTATAAATAAATTTGATTGTTATATGGATCTATCGCCATAGATGAACAATATTTAGAATTTAAAAGACTAAAATGAACAGTGTTTCATCTATCACCAAGGGTTTGAAGCTGTATGAACTATGAATAAGGTATGATTCTGTCACCAAGGGTGATCAAATTATAGAATCTGTACAAAATATGAAAGCTGTTTAATTCACAAGTAGGATATGTTTGTAGTATTTATTTTCACTTATTTAGTGATATTGAACTATTGATTACGCCAAGTATTTATTACGTAATGGTCCGGTTTGGGTAGTCCTAGTTCGTTATGGTCGAGAACGTTAATGGACCGACGCTGCTATTGGCCGAGTAGTCCCGGTTCCCAGTTCGACTGACCGAGGAATTAGTAGTCAAATGAAATGTTCGCAATGTCTCACATACATGGAAGCCCATATTGACGCGCTGCTGCACAGATTAAAGTCTAAGTTAGTCATACTATACTTACACAGGTCTTTTTCTCTATAGAATGGATTAGCAAGCAGCGGCGTCTTCAAGAGCCGTTGACATACAGTTCGGTTGGTTGAAAATGCAACTGTAGACCGGTTAAAATGGGATACGTTTCTTTAGGAAACTGACCGCTGTAGTCGCCTTTGTCAACATTAGTGCACATCTCTTGCAGATTAGTCACCTGTAAATTTAAATTTCTTTGGTTATGATGAAGCAAGAAATAAAGTAGTCGTGCTTCAATTGACAATATGAAATAAAAGAGACGATATTAGAGGAAATGTGGAATCAAATAAAAAAGATAAATAGATAAAAATCAAGCACTGACATGTCAAGCATTAAAAATGAGTCTTAGAGCAAAATGAAAGAAAGGAATCGAACATGTATGCATTGTTGACGAAAACGAAATGATAAACGGAAATTAATGAAAATGATAACAAATCAGAAGAAAGAAGATCTTATGAAAGGGCATATAACGTTTGAAAAGGAACAAATGCCTTTTATAGTACCTGTATTACAAGCAATTATGAAATACATCAGCTGCAAGGATAACCTATCTCCGAATCTTCTCAGTGCCTTGCAACGTTAATAGTGTGGACCCATTGTTTTCTTGCTATTCCCGTCAATGGTAATATAGGTTTCAATAATTTGTATTATATAAATCAATGGCAACATGCAACACGACATCCTGCGCTTTGGCACTGATTTTAATAGCTCACATATATGACTAAAAAAAGAACACACAAATGTATTACTTAGCAAAGTAGTTACAAAACTCTTCTATGCATGTCACTGTTCATATAATTTACATTTCGAGAATACCGCCTTTCGAGAAAGTAATGCCCGTAATGATCACGAGTACACTGATTCACAAAGGTGAAACAGCAAATTCTTGCGACTTTGCACTCTAACGAGTTTAGGGGATCGACCATTTAATTTATGCGGGGTGGGGGTTGTTCTTCCTCTTTCGAACAGGGATATTTGTTTTTCTTGTACCTTACAAATTTTATTGTTTTAAACAAACATAATTTATATAACAGGTTTTATGAATGCAACATAGATAAATCAGATTTTCCTTCTTACTTCGACCGTCGGTTGACTGAAGACTGCTGACTCATAGTCCTTGTGGTTTTTCTGTTCGGATAAATAAGGAGTTTCAAGTGTTCAAGTTTAATTTCAGGAATTGTTTTTATGTATTTTGTTGTCATTTTTTTGTATTAATCGTTTGTACATGAAGACATTAGATCATTTTCGTTACTTTTTATAGGCAGCTTGACACGAACAGAAATATAGAATATGATTTGTATGTACAAGATCCATGCTCCAGGTGTACACTCCCTATTTCTTTATCTCAATAGCCAGCATCCATTTTACATATGGTCCTACATTCGAGTTTCCGTACTTTGATTCACGATACCGACTCAAGCAGGAAACGAAATTGTAATCCACAAGATGTGGTTTTATGTGATAAGCTGTTGATCCATGCAGGTCATATGACGATAGGAGACTAGTTTCTCCACAAAATTTGTGTTTCTGAAAGCAAAAGGCAAGGATGAAATAAACCCTTATAATTTAAAGAATGCGGAAACTCGCTTGAATGAATTTTAGTTATTCAAAAGCTGCACGTTCGATTATGAGAGAATACAGTACAACAAAGTTCGATTACATCAGGATACAATGGCACAGTCAAACAACATAAACAAAGTACTGACATACAAAATCATATATTCCAAGTGCAAACTACCAGAGTGCGTTGATATTTTACATTTCATTCGTTATTTGCGAGATTGCTTGCAGTTTGTACTTTACCACCATTGATATGCAATTGCTAGCAGCATGTCTTTATCTGTATCTCCATCCACAATTTAAGTTTACAAACAATCTTAATTTCATCAATTTATTTTGATGGTCATTCCGAGGTTAACATGATAACTACTTGCATCATCTGTGTATGCAAAGTCACTTACTGGAAGAAACTCAGCCAAGTATGTCAAAATCGTGCTTAATCTAGCAATTTATCCAAGATCTTTTTAAATTGCTGTTCTCTGTCAATTTGATTGGAATTATTAACAATGTAATTACTACAATATTCACAATTCGTTGATCTATTTTAGGTCGATAAAGGGTAATATCTTTGTATAAAATCATACAAATTGATCGATAATCGCACTGATTCGACTTTCTGTAAATGAACCCTCATAGTAGTTTGTTATCGTAATCAAAAACAGAGCTGCCGGCGTATTTGATTAGAAAGCCAGTTATACATCGATCATGACACATTACTTAAAACAGCACGCTAATCCCCGAGTTATTTTCAATCGTTTTAAGAATGTCCTTGGCAGATAATTTGTTTATATTGAAAAAAGGTTAAAGCCTAAAGCGTTTGAATGATTTTACGTTGTAAGAAGTCCGACGATCAAAACTCGAGAAGAAAAGATGGACAAATGACAATGACGGAATCTACGACCTTGAAAAGATGGAACTTTACCGCATATTGGAGTGACTCAACATTAGAATGCCTGATTCCTAGCACGCCTTTTAAATCTCTATTTTCAGACTCATATATGCCATAACTCGCAGAACGTGGCCACACTTTATTGATTAACGAATTCATTTAAATCTGTGATTCGCTAAAGCGTTACATAGATCTATGTGCAATCAAATAATACAAATTGTTGCCAATGTTCCAGTAATCACAAGTCATTTGGTTGTCGATTGATGATGACGAAGTGTTATAACTGTAGGATAACCATAGGATAACCATAAAGATCGGTGTGCTCTCAATTTATTTCCTTGGGCTCTTGCAACATAGGCTTTTTAATAAATAGAACAAAAAAGTCCGTCTGCATAAGGGTTTCAGGTTTTGTAATTTGCTTAGGCACAAACAGTGGAAAAATTGAAAACGAAGCAAGCAAGAAAGCATACACTATTTTCATGCTCTCTCCACTTAGTGGTTTAAGACGAAATAGAGCCAGAGCTTGGAACTTATATAGTTTATTTGACAAAACTTGCAACAGAAAAAATTCAATTCTGGAAGAAAAGGTGTTTTCGGTAATACTATGATCTCTTTGACTCTTTGTGTATATCTCTCTGCTTGTCTATATGTGTCTTTATGTTTTATTCTACTTTGCTCCCTTAGTTTATTCTTCGCGTATACTTAAATGATTTCTCGAGAAGTATTCCTGTTTGAGATATGGGTATTGTTTCACAGGTTTTGAATCTACAATTTCGACGTCATGAAAAATTTTGTTTGTCCTCGTAGGAATATCTGGAAACAAGTGCTTATGTTCGAATAATAACTGTTTAAGTTCATTCCTTTCTTGTTGTTGTAAATGTAAAATTGTCTGGTCCAGATCTTTCATAATTTCCGAATTCCGAAGATTTGTTGCTCCAAGAACAACAGAGTCCAATTGAATTTCTTCACTTAAATCCACAGTTGGTGGGACAGGTACAACTAAATTAATTTTATGATTTACTTGGCTATCTCTTTCAATATACTCCTCTAACATGTTAATGTGGCAAAGTTATTTTTGTTTTCGCCTATCAGGAGTATTTATGATGTAATTTAAATTATTTACTTTCTTTTCAACCGAGTATGGACCATAATACTTGGCCTGAAGGGGATTTTGTGGAATGGGCAAGAGAGCTAGAACTCTATCACCAGGCTGAAAACTCCTATACCTTGAGTTTTTGTCATATCTTGATTTCATTCTGGACTGAGTAGATCGCAGATTTGCTCTTGCGACCTCACAAGCCTTTGACAACTTGTACTTAACATCAGGAACATAATCAAGAAGATTGAGCTCAGTATCTTCATTAGAAAGATGTTTTTCTTTCAACAACTTCAAAGGTCCACGCACAGTATGTCCGAAAACTAGTTCAAAGGGGCTGAATCCTAAAGATTTTTGAACGGACTCCCTAACAGCAAACTAAAGTAACTGAATGTCTTCATCCCAATCTTTACTCGTATCAAAGCAATGTGATCGAATCATATTCTTTAAAGTCTGATGAAATCTTTCTAAAGCCCATTGGCTCTCAGGGTGGTAGGCAGAAGAATTAAACTGTTGAATGCCTAATTCGTGCAGATCTTGCTGGAAAATTCCAGACATGAAATTTGACCCTTGATCCGATTGGACAGATTTGGTAAGGTCTAATTCAGTGAAAAACTCTATCAACGCTTTTATTATGGTTTTGGGTTGAATATTCCTCAAAGGAATTGCCTCTAGGAATCATGTTGGCGCACACATAATGGTCAACAAATATTGGTTACCTGACTTGATCTTAGGTAAGAGACCAACACAATCTACCATAATTCTGCTAAATCGTTCGTCAAATGCAGGAATAGGTTGCAGATGAGCCTTAGCTATCTTCTGATTGGGTTTTCCTACCATTTGACAAGTATGACAAGATCTACAAAATTTACAAACATCACTTTTGATTTTTGGCCAATAAAAGTGAGTCAAGATCTTCTTACAAGTTTTATTTATCCCTAAATGACCAGCAAGAGGAGTTTCATGGGCCAAACTAAGTATTTCCTGTCTGTAAGATTTTGGAACTACAATCGACGACAAGTGATTGTCGTTTGTCCCCCTGATTAGACAAAAGAGAATGAGTATTTAAAAGAGGATCACTATGATCAATACTTTTTGATTGATCCAAATTAGAAGTGAAAGTAACCTCTTCAAAAGCCTGACCAATGCATGTGTGAGCTAAAGGAATATTTTCCTTATCAAAATCATTCTCAAGAGCTTTCTTTGACATAGCGCTGGTAACTGCACAAGCTGGGTATAAATCAGGGTATTCTTTTTCAATAGGATCAACTTTCTGATCCAAAGAAAGCTTGTCAGTTTCAAGTGGATAAACCACAACCTTGTCTCCAGCTAGGTAAATTACACTATTCCGACTGTCACAGGTCCTGAAATTAAGTCTGATGACAAAGTTACAGAATGGAGAGTAACATTAACAAAACCGCACTCTACTCCCTGAATGAGAGCACTCTCATTAGAACAGGACTTCTCAGAAAAAGGAAAAGTACCTGATAATAAAAGACTCTGGGAAGCTCCTGTATCCCTTAAATTTTAATAGGGATAGGATTGGCCAAATCATCCAAGAGTGATATAGAACCCTTCGACATGAATGGTTCATTATTCTCCATAATAAAATCAGACTTGGGTTTATTAGACCCAACAAATGTATTGTTTTCAATACATGACCGTGACCTTGACGTCTTAGAAATAAGAGTATTTGGGATAGGTCTATCTTGATTCTGATACCTATATTTCAATTTAAAGCAATCAGAAATGACGTGTCCTTTTTTCTTGCAATAGGTACACGTATTAATAGACAAGGATTTTGAATCAAGTTTATCAGAAGCTTGAGTTTCAGGAGTTGTGCCAGACTGAGTTTTAGAAGAGGTTGTATTAGGCTGAAATACTTTTCTACCAGTAGACTGCTGAGTGAATGATTTGCCTACAACAGGAAAGTTATGAGTTAGGTTAATACTCATCAGCAGCAAGAGCAGCATTTTCCAAGGTTTCGATCATAATGGATACAGTTTTTGAACTCTTCAAGTAATACAAGTTGTTTGAGACTCATAATCATGTTCAACTTTCTTGGCTAAGCACCATCTCTCACATAACTGCTCTTTTTCTCTTGCAATTTCGACATGAGTTTACCCAGGTTCTTTTTTATAGTTTCTGAATTTTTGCCGATAATCCTCAGGGACTAACGCATAACCCTTTAAGACGCACTCCTTAACCAAATCATAGTCAGAACTTTGCTGTACTGACATTGAATGGTAAATATCACTAGCTTAACCAACTAGTAGACATTGTAGTAGATGAGTCCATTACTCCCTTGGCCATTTAAAATTTTCCGCACCTTTTTCAAAACGAGGAAAATATTTATCTACTTCTTTTTCTGTAAAAGGGGACACTAACCTAATATTTCTTGTAATGTCAAAACTTGAATTTGTATGTAAAATGGGATCGTGCTTTTCCCTTGCCAACTCCATTTCCTTCATTCTAATTTGAAAAAATTCTCTTTCATCCTTCTCTCTTTGTAATTGCATCTGTCTGTCTGTCTCTCTCCTCTTTCTCAAATTGTAATTGTTTATCTCTCTCTCTCTCTCTCTCTCTCTCTCTCTCTCTCTCTCTCTCTCTTCTAATTGCAATTTCATTTGTTTATCATTTTCTCTTTCTTGTCTCTCTCTTGTCTTTTTCAAATTGCAATTTCATTTGTTTATCATTCTCTCTTTCCTGTCTCTCTCTCCTCTTTCTCAAATTGCAATTGCAATTGCTTCTCTTCTAATTGCAACTGCATTTGTTCTTTCTCTTTCTGAAGCTCGAGCGTCCTTAACTCCAATTCCCTCTTGTATTTCATTTTTAATTCCATTACTTTTATGTCAGAGTCTGATACAGACTTGCTGCCCGAAGCCAAAACACTTTATCAAAATCATTCTTCTCTACCAAATATTGAACCAAAATGTTTTTAATTTCTTGTTTCGTCAAGGAAGCTTTTGCCTCAGAAAGATCGTACTTTCTGGCAAGTTCAAGCAACTCGTCTTTTTCAGACTATCCAGCCGCTTCTGAGTTGGACTAGAAAGAAAAGTTTCCACTTTTGATGACATTGTGAATGAAAGCCTGTTGTTTTCACTAAAGATTTCAAACAAAATGTAAAATAGTACTTGGGATTTAAAGACGAGGGGAATTTAAATTTCAAAAAACAATTTTCTGAAATATTTAACCAAAATTCATATATCCCAAGGAGAAGGCCCTAATTTTCTTCTGTTACGTGTAGGCTCGTACAAAAATAACAAAACAAAAGAGTGAAGCCAACAAGCTTTGTATATTTTAACAAAATAATTTATTTACCTAGAAAACAATGTGAAAATTGGAAATAGGACTTACGGTTTGTGAATATAACCCATAATTTAATCCTAAGAATGAAAAATACAAGTCCTATCACTAAATAGTTCTAATAGAATCCAGGTTCGAATCTTGACGACGTTCCAATATGGAAGGCGATGACGTCAGATGTGGTCGTTGTACAAATGGCAACAATTCTTCAATTGAATCACAATTTATGTTTCCGTATTACTCCAGAATAAATTTCCACTGAATTTCTTTCTCCCAGAATTTTTATAAAAAAGGACACTCGTTTGGTTTTCTAGAGAACAAATTATTAAATTCCAAAAACAAATGAACTTCAAAAACAACCTGGCTTCAACAATTGAAACCTCTCGAGCCCTCAAGGTTTAAATACAACTGACTGAAAAGCTCTCAGAAAGGGTATTAAACCCAACTAAAATATCATCCCGTTCTCGCGTGATTGGTCAGGTTGTCTCTTAACACTTGAACAACGCAATAGAAAAAA
The DNA here is from genome assembly GCA_016617855.1 of Megalonaias nervosa. NCBI lineage: Eukaryota > Metazoa > Mollusca > Bivalvia > Unionida > Unionidae > Megalonaias > Megalonaias nervosa. Next base: position 9,394 of record JAECUM010060467.1, read on the forward strand.
TGACATTTGTCACGTAGCAAGAACAGCCCTATCTAAGAACCAGATTTTCACTCTGAAATAAATTTAAAAATGAAACATTGTTTATTCAGACTAACACGTAGGCTGAAATGACCTTGGCAATAGCCAATCGTTTTCGCGTAGTGTTTGCGGTGTACCAGAGTGAGATAAAAATAATGCTAATGTAACACCTTTCACGTTTTAGATAAACAGAATTACTGAAAGAAGATATCGAATCCCGTGAAAATAATCATTACAATAAAATGTAATGAAACAAAAATAAAATAAAAAGAATTTTAAAACTAACACACAAGCAATTTAATTACATATACGTAAAACTATTCAGTATTAAAGTAATTTGAATAACTCATTTGGATAGACTTTAAGTTGCAGCATTTAATCCCCTTAAAAAAATAGAGTTTGTAGGTTGCAGAATACAGCGACAATAATTTTACCAGTGATATCGATATCACCAGCACCGAGCACAAGCACTGCCACTACCACCACAATAGCAAAAACTATGGTAAAAATAATAGATACAATATATCCTGTATTACTCTGGATACTGAAATAAGTACTACATTTTGTTGCATGAATATACATTTATAGCTATATGTTCATACATTGCAATATTTACTCTCATTAGTAGATTCCCGCTTACAACTAACAAATTAGGTTACCACTTCTAGATACTTTTCGCCGTTTATGTTTCTATAATACACTAATACAAATCTAATCTATCCATTCCATTAATATCATCAGGCAGGTATTGCATGAAAATATCTTTATATCGTTGTTAAAACATTTGTATAAACAGTCGTTCATCAGAGACACCCGGTCTTAAACAAACATTACCAAATCCATTTGTTAATAATATATTCTACATCCTTTGCCCTAGAATCACAGTATTCACCCCATTTCAACTGGAAATTGTAACATAGTCATGAAACCATGATATTTAAACTCCCAAACCAGTGCTTTAGAATTCGAACATATCGATCATTAATGAATTCTTCGTAATTCATTATAAACAAAAGCATTGGATCTATTTGTTGAGAGACCCGGTACAAATGTACAACCCAATTGCAACTTTCTGTATCAGGTGTTTCGTGGAATCCTTATATTTCGGATCCAAATTTAAAAATAGTCAAAACGTTCATGCCAAGAATGTGAGGCAGGGTATGTACAGACAATGTTTCCAAATTTGGATAAACTACTTTTCAGTGTTTGTATAGCTTGCCGTACTCCAGTTGGATAATCAAAATCATTGTTAAAACAATTATTAGACTTAACACAAGCATTCACATCTTTATAGTTGACTTCAGTCATTCGCAATATTTGGGAACTTATTTTATATTATAATTTAAATGTTTATGGTATAACATATTTCTCTCCAGTCGATCAAAAGCCTTTGCATAAAAGGCATACTAATACCCCCGTGTTTTCCTCTGATATCTGCAGAGTGTGCGCATATTTTCAACTGTTGAGTCTCCAGACCGACTCTCGCCTGTTGCTCTCCAGAAATTCATTTTCTGCAATCCAGTCATGTAATCGGTATATATTGTTGTAAATACCCTTCGTAAAATTAGCAGAAATACGATCTCAGCGTATGTGCAAAGTTTGGTATTATCTTAAACACACCGAGAAAATAAATAGATCAGATCCCTGTTATAGTCAGAATTATTAGCAGTATTGCCTAGGAAATAAATTGCAGTCTTTTTATCAATAGTTTCTCTTATGGAACCCTAAATATTATATAAATGCTACATGAAAATAGTTTGTTTTTTTTTTACTTTTAGAAACATTTGTAATGATTTTATCGCTTGTAATGATTTTATCGCTTGTAATGATTTTATCGCTTGTAATATGTTTGGGAAAAGAGTTGGAACCAGCTGTAAGACCATCTTCGTAACCTCTTTCTAATACGTCGGTTTGATTCTGAAATTGGTAGATATTTATTATCTGAGTGTTTCTTCATTTATAAATTTACAAAAGGAACACATTAACCCTATTTCTCTGGATGCCAAAGTTCATTTAAAATTTCAAGAATCAGACTGATATTCGTTAAACCATATTGTAAACGTTGGTGTCTTCCTTTTTGTACGTGAAAAAATATTGAAACAAAGTATCCAGATTATAATTTTCACTTGTTTTTAAAAGTGATAAATTTTAGTATTTTGCAAAAGCCCCTCCCCCCCCCCCATTCTCTTTGTTATTAGTGAGAGTCGTTTAACAATATTGCCACCTTGGTTAACAGTCACAGCTTAAGACAATGATAAGTGCCTAAACATGAAGCACATAAATGAATGGAATCAATAAGTGTTACATTTATTGTAATATGCGATAAATAAGTAAATGCGATTTTATAATATAGTTTAAAATGAAGTGTACGTGTTTATTCGAGTCGGTTAGATGGTTTGAGGCAAAGGCAGACATACGGGAATATTGCCATGAAAGAATGACAATTGGTCAGTTGGTTTACATTGTACTTTCAGCAATTTATTAGATATATCTTGCCGAGGAAATGTGAGCGTAATGCTTTGTCTAAGGATACAGAGAGGCCGCCAACAGGGAGTGGCCAGGGCGGATATCAAACCCAGGAACCTCAGATGTGCTCCATGAAACAGTGACCGATCAACAAAGAAGCGAATGGGTAGAAATACATGATGGATTTTATCTTCATTAATATTTATCATTATGTGACAGAGACGGGGATTTACCGTCTATAGTATAATAGACATCGAAATGCTGGTTTTTCTTCACTGAACACGAACCTCACCCGATGTAAGATACGTGTAGCAACGAAAAAGATATTTTGCAAATTTAACCTACCTTTCCTCCCGGAATGAACAGTACGTTTATAGCAATATGTATTATTTCCTTCAATGTATTGTCATCAGACAGAGAGCAAACGTTCCCAGAAGTAATAGAGAGATCTATGGTTCTTATTTTGTTGAGATTTTGTTTTAGGTCAGAAATTAATGTTGCGTCGAGAACAATCAACATATTTTTTTTTTAACTGCCTATCCATCTGTTCTTTCATATTTTCCTCTTTCTTTCTTAATTCTTTCGTTCTTTCCTCGCCTCACATATATAGACAGAAATGTTTCGAAGGAATCCCTCAATTTGACTCCATGTGCCCCTTCCCTGATTCCAGGACCAAATAAATTACACTCGTGTACCGAAATTTCTAAGTAAATTAGGTGACGATGATGAGTGCGTGTTGTGTTTGTGGGGGTGCGCGTGTATGAGAGTGAAAGAGAGATATTTGTGGTCAATGTGGGTCAGTTCTAGAGTCTGATCCACCGCTCTAGAGACAAAGTAATCATCCTAATTGTCATTTTAACTTGGAAATAGTTCAATAAATTTTGTGGATTAATTGATTTTCATTCGAACAATCATTTGAACGGGATAGACACAATATTAATTGAACTCATAGAACATGTCAGGGATTCTTCACAGGTAATTCCCTTCCCAAATGGTATATAAATGCATTGGCATAGAATATAGTATAGAAGGTAAGATCTATTTCTCGACCAGTCAAATTATCCATTGCATGCCACTTATCAGTGACACACCTGTAAACTCTTAACGACAGGTCTAATTACTGATATCCCCGAAAGTCCTTATACTCTTGAAATCAAGCACCATGTCTTATTTGACCTGAGTACATTTATACAAATGGAAAACAAAATATCAGAAACAATAATAATATACATACATTCTGCAAAGTGATGAATCACAAAGTTTAAAAGCATGTCGAGAAAAATATTTACGATACTGAGATAAATCTAAATCTCACTCAGAATACGGAACTTCTCTTAAAATTATTCTATTCTTATTTTTGTCATACGTTTTAAACAAGGATCAAATATTAAATTATCTTAATAAATATCCGATACGTTGCAGAGGAATTGTAAAAACCAGCTTGCCATTTTTATATATTGGTCATTAAATACCATTGCGACTATTTTCTTTAGCCAACCAACAGGGTAATGATTGGGATAACCATCCATTATTCAGACCAAAATCACAAAAATTTTTCGATTAAGGAAGTCCATTTAACAGGAGAAACATCCAAATTTATCCCGTATGCTAATGTTGACCTTTTACTAATTTACCTATTTTCATTAATGCATGCATAGTGTGGGGTCCTTTCTCTTAAAATTAAAAATTCTCTGGAGAAGTCAATATGTACATGTTACTTAATTGTTACTGTCGCTAGAGCCCGAGATTTCGCATCCATACACAGATGTCTACAAAACAGTGTTATCAATGAGTTTCAATTGATTTCACGTTTTCTGGAGATATTTACCGTTATCTGCGCTGGAGATCCTTTTTCTTTTCTTAAAGAAAAACTGCATCATCAACATAAGGGATAAAAGTACTTTGGTACAACATAACGTATGTTTCCTGATATTTAAAATTCACACCAGTATAAACAGTTTCAATCAATATTTTTTTCTAAATTATTCAGATATAACGAAAGTAAGATGGGTGAGAGACTTTCACAACTCCGCATTTGACACAGGCAAGGTAATACATCGAAACATTTTCATTCATTCACACATGCTTAATTTTACCATAAGTTCGGCTAATTACATTCAGAAAGTTACCATTAACATTATTTAGAACCAGTTTTGTTTCCAAAACTCTGCCCTCCCTACAGTGTCGAACGCCCCTTCGGATTCGACCAATGCCTAAAATAATGTGTCCATGCATTTAATCTTTCTACAAATATGTGTATGCAAAACCTGTCTAGAGTGGAATATCGTTTTCGAAACCCAGCCTGATTTTCCTTGAAACTACCGGAGGTATTTTAGACATCTTGCAATAAAATAAAACTAAAAAAGTTTCCAAAAGCGACTCAGTAGTGTAATAGGTCAGTAGCTGGAGGGACAATGATTATTACTTTTATTTACATGTTGGTTGTTTTATTTGATTTAACAGTTGAATCAGCGTCTTACTTTTCATAGCAATATGCATAAATCTATCTCGGAAGTACATACAATGCGAAACGTCGGGGACTCTAAAATCAGACAGAAAT
>JAECUM010060468.1:0-16887 GCA_016617855.1 Megalonaias nervosa
CGCCTTCGACTGGCAGGCTAAACAGGCTAAACCAGGTTGAGGGTAGCCGACGGGTCTCAAACCCTCGGTGAGATAGGGAATGTCACCCATAGCATGTGAAGACTGGATCCGGCGGACTGCGCGGAGGAACCACCAGCTGGTCAACGGGCAGGAAGGCGGACCCAGAAAAGCGACGTGGAGCGCTAAGAGCACGGCAGAGACTCAGGACGCCTTGGTCATCCACTGGATCCAGTCTCCATTCCAGCCGTCTTGACTACGTCTTGCCTCTGGACTAAGTGGGGCCTGGACGAGAGAGTGAGGCTGACGCAGCGCAACTCTCCCTCACTTTAATCCAATTCACGCGCAAGTCATTTATGTCATCACCCGTGCCCAAGTCCTGCGGCGATGGGCGAGCTGCGACGCGGCAGGTGTGAATGCACTGGCAGCCGTAGTGGCGGACCTGCACGCAGGCGGCTCAGGCCATAGGGTCGTTTTCCATTGACCTGAAGCAGAAATGGAATTCGGCAGCCGTCTGAGCGACTAAGCAGACCTTTTCAGGATAGCGCTGCTTACCTCCGTAGCCTGAGGAAGGGGCTAGAAAAGGTGCCCTAAAAAAGCCTGCTTCAACTACCCCGACCAGCTTACAGCGGCTGGAGGGAATCCCATTCTTGCGGTCGAAACACAAAGAAAATACGAAAGGTTTCCCTCACTCTTGGTGCGTGGAACACACGCACTCTATTGGATCGTACAGAGGCTGACAGACGAGAGAGAAGAACTGTCCTGATTGCAAGAGAACTTGCTCGCTACAAGGTAGAGATAGCAGCCCTGAGTGAAACTCGCTTGACCGACGAAGGCCATTTGACTGAAGTTGGAGCTGGCTACACCTTTTTCTGGAGTGGACGTGGCACCGATGAACATCGTGAGTCTGGAGTTGGTTTCGCTGTCCAGTCGAGTCTGGTGAATAAGCTCTCCAGCTTACCAAAGGGAATTAATGACCGGCTAATAATGCTGAAGCTACCCTTACCTGGAAAAAAGCAAGCCACACTCGTTAGTGTTTATGCATCGACCAATTCGGAGGAAGCCAAAGACAAGTTCTACCAGGATCTAGAAGCTCTGATTGCTTCAGTACCAAAGTCAGACAAGCTGATCATTCTTGGTGATTTCAACGCCAGAGTTGACGCGGACCACATCTCGTGGAAGGGAGTTATTGGTAGATATGGCATTGGCAACTGCAAGAGTAATGGACATCTGCTCTTGGGGGTGTGCGCAACATATGATCTCATGATCACAAACACCGTCTTCCGTCTGCCCAACCGTAACAAAACAACTTGGATGCACCCACGGTCTAAGCATTGACATCTGATCGACTACATCTTAGTCCGTAGGAGTGACAGGCAGGATCTCCGTGTGACCAAGGCCATGTGTGGTGCTGACTGCTGGACGGACCACATGCTGCTGCTATCCAAGATGAATCTTAGAATTCAACCTCCCAGACGTCCACAGGGAATTAAAGTCCCAAAGCGCCTCAACATCTCCAGGCTGAAAGTCTGCAACACTGAGCAAGCTCTGTCTGAAGCTCTGACAAGCCAGCTGGAAACCACATACTTTGATACCAAACACGTAGAGCAATGCTGGGCGGCCTTCAAACAGTTGGTGTACTCTACTGCATCCGAAACCCTTATCGTCACTGCGCGAAAGCACCAAGACTGGTTTGACGAGAACTGTGTGAAGAAATACAGTCCCTGCTAAAGGAGAAGCATCGTCTCCATCGTGCGTACAGCATCGACCCCAATTCCACTGCAAAGAAATATGCATTCAGCAGAGTTCGCCAAGCTGTGCAGAAGAAACTGCGCGAGATGCAGGACACATGGCTGAGCCGAAAGGCTGATGATATTCAGGCCTTTGCCGACAGACACGACATGTAGAATTTCTATAGTGCTCTTCGTGATGTTTATGGCCCAGTAACATCAGGCATAGCCCCACTCTTGAACTCTGATGGCAGCACTCTCATAACCGAGAAGGAGAAGATACTGGATCGCTGGGTGGAACATTTTGAAGGTGTCTTCAACAGACCTGCTTCCATCAACGATGTAGCGATCAACCGCCTACCCCAGGTGGAGATCAACGAGAGATTGGCTGACCCTCCAACAGTGCTCGAAACTCATAAGGCCACTGAGCTCCTGTCTAGTGGGAAAGCTCCAGGAGCAGACTCCATCCCCGCTGAGATCTACAAGTCTGGTGGGCCTAAGCTAGTGGAAAGACTAACAGAGATGTTTTGTGGGATGTGGAAGCAGAAACGCATACCCCAGGAATTCATAGAGGAATCTCTCTACTCTGCATCGCAGGCAAGGTCCTCGCCAGGCTACTGCTGAAGAATCACAGAGCACATTGATCATGACCTACTGCCAGACATGATCTTTGCTGCCAGGCAGATGCAAGAAAAGTGTCAGAAACAAAATGTCCAGCTATACACCACCTTCGGCATTTGACACTGTAAGCCGGGAAGGCCTTTGGAAGATCATGGCCAAATTTGGATGTCCGGAAGTCTTCATTGAAATGGTGAAGCAATTTCATGGTGGCATGCTTGCCAGAGTCCAGGACCAGGGTAACTATTCCGAACCCTTTGCCGTTACAAATGGTGTGAAACAAGGATGCGTCTTAGCTCCCACTCTTTTCAGCATCATGTTCTCCGCCATGCTGATGGATGCTTTCAGGAACAACGATGTGGGAGTCGGTCCCCGATACCGACAGGATGGGAAGTTGTTCAACCTGAGGAGGCTTCAAGCCAAAACCACAGTTCAAGTTGAGAACATTCGCGACTTCCTGTTTGCAGATGACTGTGCCCTCAATGCCAGCACGGAGGCAGGCATGCAACAGAACATGGACTTCTTTTACACAGCTTGCACCAACTTCGGACTCACCATCTCCACCAGCAAGACCGAGGTTCTGCATCAGCCAGCTCCTGGAATAGATTACCTGGAACCATCCATCACTGTCAATGGCCAAAAGCTCAAAAATGTGGACAGGTTCACATACCTCAGCACTACCCTCTCACAAGTAGTCCACATAGACGATGAGGTCAACACCAGAATTACCAAAACCAGCGTAGCATTTGGCAGACTTCGCTCAAACTTCTGGGATAGGAGAGGTATCAAGCTTGCCACCAAACTCAAAGTCTACGCAGCGGTTGTTCTCCCCACCCTCGTCTGTGCTTTCGAAACGTGGACTGTGTATAGCCCCCATGCTAAAAAACTGAACCACTTCCACCTGAGCTCCCTGAGAAAACTGCTGAAGATCAGATGGCAGGACAAGGTACCGAACACAGAGGTGCTCACTCAGGCCGGCATGACAAGCATCCACACCATGCTGTGCAAGGCACACATCCGATGGGCTGGCCATGTTGTCCACATGCCGGAAGAACGCCTACCCAAGAAGGTGTTCTATGGAGAGCTACAGCAAAGCAAGAGATCTCACGGTGGTCAAAAGAAGAGGTACAAGGACACCCTCAAGGCCTCGCTGAAGAACTTTGGCATTGACCGTGACAGCTGGGAGAGTGTCGCTGCTGATCGATCTGCTTGGCGCAGTCAAGTCAATGCCGGTGCGGCAGCCTTTGAACAGAAAAGACTGGAGGACGCATCTAAAAATAGTGCTCTGCGCAAATCCAGGAACGCCAGTTCCGCAACTCTCAATATATATATATATATATATATATATATATATATATATATATATATATATATATATATATATATATATATATATATATATATATATATATATATATATATATATATCCTTATTTCAGCATTCTCGTAGTTTCTAATGTTTCCTATCTTTGCTTATGAGCGGTGGATGTTTATTCAAGAACTGCAGAAGACAAATTGTTCAAGTGACAGGTAACTTTATGAAACCCAGCCATCACAGAGCAAGGCATTCCATAAAGATCATCACATAATAGACTTGGTAAAAATTCTTTGTACAGTTTTGTTCTTAATAAAATATTTTACATTTTGACTTACTTTCAGGTTGGTAGATAAGTTCTCTTGTAATTAATTTATGATGGTACTAGCACCTACCTATGCCTGGCATTTCAAACTGACTATGTTTGGTATTCAGAATTTCAATCAGTTGAAAATATTTAGGCCTTGTAACTGTGCTTTGTGAAACATGTTGTTGTAATGAGTTTTTTTAAAAAATTCTTCTAACAAAAGTCCTATTGGAGCTGTGGCGGCGCGGGATTGGGGGTGGGATGGTTAAAAGGGGGCATTTGCCATTCCCATAAGCGTTTCAGCTTTGGCAGCTGAAATATTCATAGTATTTCACCTTCATCTTAGTCTAGCAGGGACAATTCTTCACGAAACTTATATTTAGGAATGGAGGAACGAGAAGGGAGGTTAGCAACTGACATAAAAACTGTTCTCTGTAGGAAACTAGGGGCGCCATTAAAGAACTTCCCCCCCCCCAAGGGCGGGGGTACTGAACCCTCGCGCTGCCACTGTATTGGATTAAAGGTCTGTAAAAGTTATTGGTTTCGACAGGAAAGCAATTTAATAGCTATTTTGAACGCCAAAGTTTCTGTGAAAATTGAAGGCTCCATTTTAATTATGTGGTTTTGTAGCATTTATATATTAACCTTAGTTTTCAAAAGATACGCTCTCGTCATGAATATTTCGATTTGTTTTGCGTATGTCATTATGTGTAAAACAGTACAAAGGTTCATACTGATTTACACCTGTTTACATGATTATCTTTCTTCTACGCATGATTTAAATACATGTCAGGAACGCTGAAACTCGGATTCAATTGCTAGCATTCATTGAATTACGATTAAAATAATTGAAGAAAACTTTAAATAAACAGGAACATGGCATATTATCTCCTCTGAAAGTTTAAGTGTCAAGCGTCAATGAACAGAGATATTGTCAGTTATATTGTATAAAACACATTCAAAACACATGCAAACTTTGATAAAAGTACTCGGGTAATAAAATGCGTCAATAGTTATTTGACGTGTCTAGTTTATTTCAGTTCTAGTATTTAAATTTAACTCATATGAGGAGGTTAATAGATATTGTGTGGAAGAAAATTTATGTTTTTGTACAAGAACAATATGAAGCAGTCGCATTTAAACATTATCCAGATTTCTACTTTTTTTAATGGGCTAAACCAATACAAACGGTATCGTGCTGGTTATATTTCTAAATAGATAATTCCACCCTTGTATGTGAAAAATAATATTTGAAGTCCAGTCAAAATGTAAATATAATACGCAAAATTAAAAATGCTCATTTAAGACTTAGAAAAAGTATCACGATATTTTCGAAGCTATACCTGGATAGGCAACGAACGGTTACCGTCACAGATATTATCTATAAGAAAAAGAAGGTCCTAAATTGTGACCTCAGAAACCATTCATGAGATTTCTTTATCAACTAGTTTAGTTTTGAAATTGGCAAATGCATGCTCAATATTTTGCAGAAATATTTAACTAATTATGTGTCAAGTTAATTGTTTTATAATAAAATATGACAATAAGGGATGACAATATTTCGGACCAGAAATGCATAAAATTTTTCTCTATTTCTAACAACTTTTTCCCTCTTATTAAAAAGATTTCGATAGGGGGTAATCAGAATTGGGCTTAAACAGCTTTAAATCAAATGCAATGTGTTGCTTTGGGTTATTACCATCCAATATGTGTTTGAAGCAGAAATTAGTCGTTTTTAACTACTCTTCATTCATAAATACCACGAGGACGAAGATAATAAGCCAACCGGCAAACATAGGCCTGCTCAAAGGTCAGATGGTTTAAATGACCCATGAGAATTATTCAAGAACACAAATACATATGACATCTTCTTTCTTGAGTTGCTATTTTTAATTTAAATTATTATGATTCACTTTTATTTTCTGTATATGTTTATTTATAACATAAACGCATGAGTGTAGCAGTGCATGGTTGTTAATGACATTGATCAAGGCAATGTTTTGAACGTGGAGAAATAAAAGAAATATTATTTGGACTAATATTATATAATAGATTATGGATAGGCTTATGACAAGAATATAGCATTAAGGTTATGATTAGCGCACATAATTATCTTAGTCCAGGAAAAAAATGTTAACTGATTATGATTCTTCATATAAGAGAATATAACATCCTCCTCAAACATAATGAAGCTTTCTTAAATGTGCTACGGTGATATAAAGAAGACCAGAATTAGATGGTAGGCTGCTTTCTTCACCAGTACGGAAGAACAGGTTTATACCTTTTAATGCATATTCTTTCCCAAACTTTTCACTCTAGGTAAGAAGATAAAACAGATTTTTTTAAACTAATGCTTAGTTCATCATTACTGCTTGGGTAAAATTACTGGTCCTACTTTCTCGTAATATCTGTTGGTATAACCAATGTACAATTTTTCTTTGATGAGAGACGAACATTTGTCTGGCTAGCAATATAATGGTGATTATTCTCTCCCCCCCCCCCTTTTAATCAACATTTAAGTACAAGTGCTCAAATATATCCAATAAAGTCAAATCGTTATTCTCGTAATTACTGATATCAGCAATGTACTCCTGAAGTGCGAAAGTAGGGTTACATTGTTCCACATAATAGTACATTATTGGTACTTTGCGTGTGTAATATAACTGCTGTTGTCCATCTTGTTTAGTCCTTTTCTCTGTTTGACTATTGCGTTAATTCTATAACGTTTGTCGCTAACAAACGTTTCTGTACTCAGGCTATGACATCATTACAAGATATAAGCCTTCATAGCATAACCTTTAGATGTGTTAACTTTGTTATTTCACACCAACGTAATGGAAGCCATTCCTCTTTAGAAAGTTACTACAACGCGTTTCCGGATCACATGATCTGGCAACATTGGAGGGATAGCCATGCGCACGTTCGTTATTAGGTGGAATGTTGGGAAACTAGTCTTAAGAAACACGGGCGTATGTCATTAGTTTCAAGAAGAAAAAAAAAGAGGTTATTAATTAGATTTTTGCGGATGAAGAGAAGGTTTGCGGTGAGTTTTTATTACACTCGAGGAGTCTGTAAGTCTTGCCAATTTATTTTCAACTGCAAGAAAAGCTGAACAGGTGTATGGCAGCTGAGAAAGTGTAAAAGTAGACTATTTTCATGACCGACGGAAAATGTAATTAATAACGTTCATAAAGTTTAATTGACGCACACCAAGAACTGAAGGTGTCACGTACTAAAGCGGCTTTTTGCCTATTTCCGTGCGAAATGGCCATAAATTAGCATTTTTATACTCGTCTTACTACTCTACCACTTTAATGTCGACAATCACGGCTTGGCATCGAAAGCTTCTTACCATATTCTATGGTGCACGCTGACACATTAAATAACACGTTTAAGAGATATAGATGGCATTCGATTCATAAACTATCCAAGATGAAACAGAGAAGTGAGTTAAAACTTTAGTATCACATCTCTTTAATATCAGCTAACCATGTTACATTAAAATGTGGGCTCTACTTATTCTTTTAGCTGGAAACATTCCACCACAGTGTGAAGGCTTTTGCTTGCAGGAAATCAAATAAGTTACATTTTAAAGGTCTAAATTGAACAGACTAATTAATGCAATAATCGATGCAGAATCAGAACCATTTTAATAAGTAGATTTAAAATGAAGATTTAGACCGAGTGACCTTGTGACATATGCATACCAATATGTGAAATAGGTGTTTTGTACCGAGTGACCTAGCTCCAGCCTCCCCCAGATTTACAATATTAGGGCTGATCCGTGTTACTTAGTGTTTCTGCCAACCAGCCGCCCTCTCTCGGAAGGGGGATACTGGTAGTCATTATAATAGTTATTTGCCCCAACTAACTTAGCTGTTTCTATATATATATATCGTTAGAATAGTATTTATTGGTAAAATAGGGTGCCTGGCTTAAACAAGACAAAGAGGCGTGCATAAATAATCTGTGTAGGTACATGTTACCATGCCCAAGCTGCAAAGGTTAGGCAAGGATGTTAATTGATGCCATGATGGAAATGCCTGTTTGGCATCAGAGACGGGATTCGGATTTGCATGTGTTGTGGCTGTAACTTCATGGGCAGAAAAACTGAAAAGAAAAAGAAATAAGGTAAGAAAGCGATTTCAGATGGTGCATTGTGAACTGATGATATGTAATAATTTTGTTGTTCAAAAGGATTAACAGAACGAATAGCAGTCGCCTCACCACGGTGCCTCGCTTTGCAGGCGTGCTTGCTATCTTGTTCTCGGCTAGAGTACGGACAAACCTCTCCATAATGCCATGCGCACGGTAGAAGTAGATCTCACATCGTGAATACCGCAATAGAACATACAGAAATTCAAAATGTTATAACCTGAAAATTTCCGAATCGACTTTTCGTACAATTCTGCATATACGGTATGCTGAGATCTTATTGTACTTTTATATAATAAAAAAACTTTGGTTTTTACCTAAACTGGTGGACCACTCCGGTGGCATAATTGGTTAGAGCGTTAAGAGGTTAGTGTTAGGACTGTGGTCCTGGTGTCAGGATAACGTGACTGGATGGGACATGATGCTAAATGTCCGCGACATGATGCCTCGGTGCTAGGCATCACTACCACACTGCAGACATGGTAGATATATGACTGAAAAATCGTAAAAGCTACGTTAAAATCAAAATCACACACAGACACAGACACACACACAGACACACACACACACACACACACACACACACAATCTGGTGTGCTGGCGAGGAGACAGAGCTAGCTCCTCTCTGATGACCCATATATACGAATTCGGGCTGCATTAAAGCTGTGCATTGATCTGATGACCGCGGTTTATGAAAACATACATTGTTAGATACATAAAAAACAAGAGACCGGAACAGGCGTAAATATGGGCACAGGTAACTTAGTACAACATAGACTTACGACACTTCTTTGGTAAGACCAGCAATTTGCGCTTACTTTTTCTGAAAGATCTATCCAAGATGAAGCTTTTAAAATGATGAAAATGATAAAATGATATGCAGCTAGCCTCGTGTTTGACAAAAACTCTCTTGTATGTGCCCAGTATAATATAAACTCAAAGAACCTAATAATAATGTAGCCGCAATAAAGGTTCGAAAACTATTCTTGTAACTGTTTCCATTCTGGCATCAGATATTTTAGTTGTGCTATACGGCTTTCTGTTGCAACTTGCCCATGTGTGACCTAGATTTTAACTACATGAAACAAAGGTATTATATTATGGTAATCAAAATTTACTCCCGATTAACATCTGTGATACAGTTATACTTCAGGGGCCCCGAGTGGCCGAGTGGTCTAAAGCGCTGTCCGTTACGGATCACTGCTATCTCACCTCTGTCTGCGTTGGTTCGAGTCTAAGATTCGGCGAATGTGGATATGTGAGAAAGCTTGCCAGTAACTTCTCGTGGGTCGGTGGTTCTTTCCGCGGATTTCCCGGTTTCTTCCTCCACCATTAATACTGGCCGCCATGTATAGCCTATCGTGTGCTGAAAAATGGCGTTAAGCCCCACAACAACAACAACAACAACAGTTATACTTCAGTGAATAAGATATCATGTTTCCAGAAACAAGGATGACATTAAAGAAACATGAACATAATTAAGCATTTGGTATGTTTCTATTTTTCTTGATTCAAGTTGAGATTCCTACTTCTCATGATGAAAGACACTCAATCTAAGAATTAAGGACTCGCTAAAACTACTTAAAGACATTCCAAGGCGCATACATTTTCCTGATCCAGGCATATTACAGTAAGTTTTATCATAAATATTTAATCAATACATTATGTCAATTATCGGACAATATGCGCGAAGTAGTAAATTATATTATACGTTTAACTGCATTTGTATAATTTGAACTGCAAATTATGTTCCCGATGGTGGATAATGAATTATTCAGGTGGATCGGAGCGAACTTAGCTGCGGATGGAATTGAATTTCGGAGCATTGGGAAATTGGGAAACTCGGTATATATCACGAAATCGTTCACTCCAAGATTCTTTTCTAGTTGTAACCACTGCAGAGACGCAGATGTTCTTTTTCTAAATCGCCTCTGATTTACCACGAAACTATTGGCCTAGATTTTGTGCTTTAGTACATTTATTGATAAACTTTAATAATATAGACCAATAACTGTATTTGAAAAAGAATCAGGTCATATGCCTGTTAAGTCCTTTGCTTTCGTAACGTAATTTCGATTTTGTTGAAGAAAACAGGTTGTAATTGAAGTGTCCTCATCGATGTGAATGAAGCAGGACATGCCATTTACTAAAATTATTTATGAAATCGCCTGTGAAGCTGTTGGCATAGTTGCTATAGGACAGTTTGAGATTTTTTTTATTTATAACTCTGAGACGCCTAAAAGTTAAGCAAACAGACTTGATCTGAAATGTCAACATTTAGTCAACTATTAAGGTGATTTAGTTGACATGTAGCACGTTTCTTTCGATGCTGATAGTTTTTCAGTCTTAATGGGGGCGGGGGATGTAACGGTTGAAATTGAAAATCATCTGGCATGTAACATTGCGTCGCGAATGCTTCTAGCTAATCACGGTTGTTACAAGCTCTGAGGTGTCTAACTAAACATTATAAACAAAAGTTAAATTCCGCATGTTTTAAGGGCGACTAACATTTTAGTAAGGTTCCATCCGTATATAATGTAAACCTACATCGCTTGATCAAAAGAGAAATTTTGCAATATTTGATATTTTTGCAGAGAAATTCAGTAAACTGCGCCCAACACCTGTCATGTGAAATAAACTTGTATAAAGTATCCTTTTGCATTGAATTTCACCTGATGAGTGTCATTTCTATTGAATTACACTTGATGAGTATCTTTTTCTATTGAATTACATTACTCCTAATAAGATTACACATGGGAACATTTATCATAACCAAGAAACCACGAGGCGAAGCCTTACCCATTTGAATATAACGTGCTGGTATGTATTCGTTGTCAATTTGTAGTAAATGAAGCCCTGGAGGAAAAAAGATTTTCCGTGAAATATTACAAAAAACGCAATGTTTCCTTTCATAGCAATGTTTACAAACTGTGAGTTGTGTATTTGATCACCTTTTGCCAAAAAAGAATTCCGTTGTATGTCTCAGACTTAGACGAATTACTATTCTTAAATGTACAAGACAGTAAAGGATGATAAGTTCCTTACATTGCCCGAATGGATGAATAATAACTAAATAATACAGTCACGCGGACGTGTGTGAAGGTTAATTATGCTTATTTTTCATTAATTTGTTCAAGACCACGTGGGTAATGCGGGGGGGGGGGGGACGTAGTTACGGTCTTTGTACTGTCTGCTGAATCACAAATTGATAAACCGCTCCGGTGGCCTAGTGGTTAGAGCGTCCGACTCGGATGCGGGATGTCGTGGTTTCGATCCCCGGCCGAGTCATACCAAAGACTTATAAAAATAATACTAACAGCTGCCTCGCTGGGTGGGACATGATGCTACATGTCTGCGGCATGATGCGCCAGTGCTAGACATCACTATAAACTGCCACACTGCAGACATCGTAGCGATATGACTGAAAAATCCTTAAAGCTACGTTAAAAAATCCAAATCACACAAATTGAAAAAAATTCGCTACAACTTTTAAAACAACATAAATGACACGCTAATCTTTGACCTTTTCTAAGTATTGATTTTTGCACGTCGATTTTCAGAAAGAGGCCCCTGCAATATTGTTGGTTACATGCGTATTATTGGACATACACTATACACGGTTGGTTACATGCTTATTATTGTGACATACGCTATACACAGTTGGTTACATGCTTATTATAGTGACATACGCTATGAACAGTTGGGTACATGTTTATTATAGTGAGACTGCTCCGGTGTCTTAGTGGTTAGAGCGTCCGACTGGGATGCGGGAGACTGAGGGTTCGAACCCAGGCCGAGTCATACCAAAGACTTATAAAAATGGTACTAGCAGCTGCCTCGTCAGGCGCTCAGCATTAAGAGGTTAGTGTTAGGACTGGTTGGCCTGGTGTCAGGATAATGTGGCTGGGTGGGACATGATGCTATATGTCTTCGGCATGATACCCCAGAGACAGACATCACTATAAACTGTCACACTGCAGACATCGTGGCGATATGACTGAACATTTTTCAAAGCTACGTTAAAACTCCAAATCACACACAAACACACACACATACACACAGGCACGCACACACATTGACATACGCACATGTTTATTATAATGAAATACGCTACGCGCTATTGGTTACAAGCTTATTATAGAGAGATACGGTTTACACGATATAACTCTTTAAAACCTTCTCATTATTGGAATGCAAACATGAACTGTGTAATAGGTATCCGGCACAGTGGACCTTTAAGTCCTTTTAAGCCTAAAATCAAGAAAAGTATCAAGAGCACTTGTATGTCGTGGATATTTCTGCATTAACTGTTGCAATTTAAACTCAGAGAAATATTTCAGATATGTATCACGAGCTCTGAGTACCATTTCACGAAAGACTCTGTAACACTAGTAGTTTAAATGTATGACTCTTCTTTAAGAACGTTATCATTACACATTGTGCAAATTCTGTCTGGAACTATTTTCTTACTTTACCTTCCAGTTTCAATTCTTATAGAGAGAATACCACACCGTATTTATGCATAAAAAAAAGCGTTTTTGTCTAATCAAAATAATCTCTTCTAATCACTCAAATCTATGTCTTTGGAAATTTACATATGATCCCACTTTTGTACTAAAAATTTCGAACTTTTCAGTCAATATATTTGCATAATGGTCATAAAACTTTTTATTGTCTGCAAGAACGTACGCAACACATGAAAAACATACTCAGCTGTTCAATATATATTTAGAGTACTATTGGTCATATCATTTGACCATTTTAATGTACCTGCATTACATTTTTATATAGTCGTTTAGTAGCTAGTCTACCATCATCCATATAACCAATGGATTCATATATATATATATATATATATATATATATATATATATATATATAGGTATATATATATATATATATATATATATATAGAGAGAGAGAGAGAGAGAGAGAGAGAGAGAGAGAGAGAGAGAGAGAGAGAGAGAGAATTATAAATATACACCAGACAAAACGGAAAGTGCTATTGCTGGATTCTATAGAAGAATGCTTGATAATAGTAGGCAGAATTAATATTTAATACCGATAATACTATCATACAGGTAAGAGAATTTTTAATTCGTACTCTACGGAGATTCCGCGGGTAAACTGCACCCATCGCCTTGCCTGCACGCACCAGTCCATATTCCATCACGACTAAGCATACGTCACTAAAAGATGATGCAACTGAGTTGGTGTTATATGCACTCGTGTGTAGCAGACACACTCGCATGACGACCCAATAATTAAATCTCATCTATCTACACAGTCATTCTGGATTCCTGTGAAAGTAATCAAGGTATATAGGTGTGTCGTCACCGAAGACATACCATATTGTCCGAATGTGGGTCATGTAAATATAACTGAATGCTCGTAAACCCCATATTACTTGATAGTAGACCAATTAAGCAACAAAGCAGCCATGAAAAATTTTTGGAAGTGTTACATTCCCAATGTCTTCATATGAACTAATTATTGTTTTATGTCTTCATATGAACTAATTATTGTTTTATATTTTTCCACCGGGTTTTGCAGAAACATATGTTATACAAATGAATTAAAATCAACCCCAGTTCGAATACCCTAACCTAGGCTGTTCACGTTTAGAGCAAGATGATTGATATATACACAAATGAAGCTGGAGACCAATTGTCACCTTGTACAACTCCACTACTTAACCAGCCTGATATATAGCCATTCACTCGACTGCAGTCCTTAGTACAGTTGTAAATACCTTGGATATAATTGTATTTATTTTCCATCGATGCCATATATTAGCATCTTATGCAGTAGAATGTCTCGGTTAATAAGACTAATGAATTTACGCATATCATTAAACATAGCAAATGGTCTCCACTCTCAATAATGGAAATCAAAGATAATACGTGATTCAGGCAGGAACGAATATTTTTAAAATCTCTTTGTTTATCTACTAGAAATATTGCCCTCCCCCCCTCCTCCCGTAAAAGAGACGAACACCTGATATCAACATAACTAATTTATTTACAAGAGGAAAGCTACAAAATTCATTACTCTACTTTATGATGAGAAACTCCTGACACATAGATATATAAGGAGATTCGGAAGCATCAAATATTTCTCTGGTAAGATTGTCAGTAAGAAAATAAATACCACTGTAAACTGAATAATTACACTATTATATCTGACAGCATTGTCATATGTGGGATTTGACTGACATAATGCAAAACTATGAAAGACCCTTTCTCATCTATCAAAGCAATGTATTCGATCAAGCATGGATAACAGAAATAAAGAGGGACAGATACGATTATTAGATATTTCTACATGTGAAACTTTTAAGCTGTTTTTTTTTTTTTTTTTTCAGATGCACAATCAACACCTGTTTGTTTGTGCAAAGTACAAGTTAGTTCTGAAGTTTTCTTTAGAATCCCCAATACTCGAGTCTACCTTCCTTCCTTCCTTCCTTCCTTCCTTTGGACACAGACATTAAGGATATTGATTTCTTTTGAGGTGGGTTCAGATATCAAAGAGATCGAATCCTAACATTGTTTTACGATATGTGCCTATACTGGAAAAATCCAACACTGATGTTCTTGTAAATGATGCGAACCACACAATAATAACACTGCTAACTGAGTTCATAATGCTGTTAACTTGAACATCCTAAACTATATCGTACAAATAAGAGAGGTAAACTATACACGTCGTGATAGTCTCATAGAACTAAAAGGTACACGATGGGTAACGCTGTACGCTTAATTGTAAAACGGACGACAGGACCCGAAACAATATTGTAAGTCTTCAGTCTTAAGTCTTCGATTTTAAATCTTCAGTCTTATGTGTTTGGTCTTCAGACTTCAGTCTTCAGTCTTCATTCTTCGTATTGAAATAATATTTTTGTTTTGATTGTGAAAACATCCATTTTTATTGGGATTATAAAAGAGCATGCCAATTTTAATCTTTTGACACATGTCCCAGAGTCAATTTTCAAGCACCCGTGAGGCCAAATTACTTAGTCCATTTAAAAACTAAGAAACGATGTCTCTAATGATTTTCCTAAGATGGAAACCGAGAAGCAATTGTCTCCATCACCCAGTAAGGATTCTATGCCTACGGCATGAGAAGAATGATCGGAAGCGAAGTTATTAGGTATATTCCCACTGACAGCTGTCTGCATGGAGTTCAAGGGGAATAGTAAATCTTTATATGACACTTGTTCCAGAGAACCTTTTCAAGTGCACGTGAAGAAACGTTATCTCGCCTCATTAAAATCTTTAGCGGCGTCAGTGAACCGTAAAAGGTCTGTAGCCAAAACATACCAGTCTTTATTACTTAGTTTCAAGTAAGTCACAAATGACTGCAGCGTCCATTAATTTTAGTTCCATTTTCAATCGTTTCAATCTGTTAAATTTTATTGGAAGAACAGTTTATCAATCTGTTCTTGAAGAATGCAGTTTAAAGAATCTGAATCAACCTTAGGGGTCTGGATTGTTTCATGAAATACGCATGCAAAAAGTCAATGTCTGCTGTTTTGGACCAAATAACAACTAAGAAATAGCTATGGAGTACGCAATCTTAAAATCAGTTGGAAAGCATGTAAACAATCTCTGAACACCCTAGGAATAAGAGTATGGATTTCTGTGCGTGGAAGAACAAACAAAATGTCATAAACATACATTCCGAGGAATAGATGCGTGTCCAGGAGCATATGTGTGTCCCGAAAAATATGTGAGTCGAGAAACATATGCGAGTCCAGGAATATATGCAAATTCAGCCACATGCCACATAAGTGAATCATGTAACATCTGCAAGTCCATCAGTATGTGCTAGAAGAGTCCATGAATATGTACAAGTCCAGGAACGTGCTAGAAGAGTCTAGGAATATATGCAAGTCCAGGAACATATGTGTCTGTCAAGCAACATATGCGAATCCAGGAGCAGAAGCACATGCGAATCCAGGACCAGGAGAATATGTGAATCCAGGACCAGGAGAATATGTGAATCCAGGACCAGGAGAATGTAAATCCAGAAATATATGTGAACATTAGATTTGATATTTACAAGGTTAAGCTACGAATCAAATATTCTGTTTGAAATTAATATGGGTCAAACACGATTATTAGTATAAAAAGATCAGTTTGCAGGTAGATAAATAGGTAGATAGATAGGCAGGTAGGTGTATAGTTAAAGGTAGATAGATATATAATATATAGCGAGAAACAACATTTTCTGTTTTGATATTTATCTGTCTGTCTGACCTTCAATCTGTTTCTATCTTTATTTCTATTCATCTTGTTATGTCAGTCTCTGTGGCTATATATTTACTGATCTGACTTGTCACAATGATAGCGACCGAGTATATTGCAAAACCAGGGACACCATGTGAAAACTCTACTTTAAAACTTTCACGGGTATGCAAATAAACTTACTGTTGACATTTTGTTGACTGGTATTTCTCATGACAATGTAAAAAGTCCGATATGGAGAATAACAAACTATGCTGAATTTATAGCTTTCTAATGCAAAGTTTGAATTAAATATCGATTCATTTCAATGCACTTAAAACGTGCTCTCCGTGATGGACAAGATACCAAAAATAGCATAATATACGTGAATCCAGAGTCATAAACCCTCCCTATCCTATTTATTTTTTTTCTAAACCTTAACGCACACACTCTCCATTACTCCAAATAATTGTGGAGAAATCTTATGTCACTACTTGCCTATTATCTATTATATCTCTTTTTGCAGACTCCAATACACTA